>OY992537.1:174091681-174360098 GCA_963921195.1 Pegoplata infirma
GGGAATTGCAAAGCCGATGAGCTTACAAGTTCCAACAGGTATGTCATGTGTTGGTATGCCTCTAGAAACTTGCAAGAAATATCTACGGCTATTTTCCGTGACGGAGACTAATCAGAGATGGGTAAATGAACGGACGTGTCAGACAATACGACAGATCTGGCCTTCTTTTAATCAGAAGCGCAAAAGTTAGCTGATATCGCTTCCAGGAGAAGAGATTTCGACAGTGGTTGCTGTAGTTACCGGACACTGTCTTATAGGGAAGCACGCAGAGCGTTTACATGTGCCTTCGAATGACTTTTGCCGGAGTTGAATGGATGAGGAGGAGTTTGAAACTATCGAACACTTTATTTGCCATTGCCCTGCACGTTCTGGTCAGAGACTTGCTTCAATGGGATCTAGGGAGCTGCATGATCCTTCTGATTTGTTGGATGTCTAAACTCAATATTTAAGGAGTTTCATAAGAAGCTTACATTGGTTTAACGACTAGTAGGGAAAACTATTACAGTCCCGTTGTATCTCAACGGACTTCAGAGTCTACGTGTGCTGACGTAAAATCTTAACTAACCACACACATCTTCAGTGCCTCCTAGCGGAGGAAGATACAAAATTTTCTTAGTGAACGATAAAGCTTTGAAACTTTGTTGCCTTATTCAAATCTTCCAAAGTATTTACATATATATAGCCAGACAATCATGTTTAACGGACATGAAAATGTAAATATATCACTGTTATACAAAAAACAGATACAAAAATTCGCACAATATTCAATTTCATATGTTTTGGTTGTGCATTTTATTTTTCTTTCCGCCTTTTCCTCATTTTTTTTCGCATTCTGACAGTAAAAATGATTTTTCTCTTGTATATTATGGTGTTGAAATATTTGTGACGTTACTGGTGTTGTACGTTTACCCTACAATCATATATGGTTAATAGAGTGGACACAAAGAATTTTTTGGTATTAGATTGAACGAAATTATAAATTTCAACATTTTAGTTTCCCGTGCAAAAATTTAATGGATATAATCTGTACAGTTATAGTTGCAACTGATCAGCTATTTAAAATCTCAAATATAAACCATTTTCGCGATTTGATCCGTTACAGTTACTGTCCGATCTTATTTGATCTTATACGGAATTGGAATGAGAATCAAGGCCTTAAATAAATAAAACAGATTTTGTTTCAAGATGTAAAAATTTGATCAGATGCAAATATATGCAGCCATTAAAATAAGATCTAAATTCGTCAAAATATGAGAAGATCAATATTTTTTAAGAATATATAAAGAGCAATCGACTTCGTTTTATTGTTGCATTTTTTCCCCTCCTCTCTAATAATATTTTTTGTAATAAAATTTTTTTCCCTATTCTATAAGGTTTTTCCATAAAGCTTTTCACTAAAATGTTAACATGGATTTATTTTCCGACACTTGTATATTTTTGTATGTTGTTGCTCTGTTTTTTTCACGTTTTCCATTTTTAATATACGAATATAGCAAAAGTTTTATATTTGTTATTTGATACAGACATATGAATATGTTGAACCAAAAAAAAATAAAATCTTTTTGGCTTAAACCTGAAATGTGATTACTTTTGTAATATTTTTTTTGTTGTAGCAAGTGAAGTGGTGTGTTTGTAAAAATGTAATGAAAGATGAAATTTTTTTTTTACAATTTTGATTTAAAGTGACAGTATTGTGTTTTTTTTTTTGATTTCTGAAATTACAATGATTTTTTTTTTTCAAGTGTATGTAAGTTTCTTTGAGTGAAAATTATAAATAAAACAATAATTGAAATAATTCACACAGAGAATGGAAAATGGGTTTCTGAATTAACTACAAAAGAAAAAAAAATAAATTTAAGCAAATAAGAATTGTAAAATAAGTGGATCAATTAATATCACCCGATTTACAAAAATTTTCGTTATGCAAAATACAAAGTAAATAAAAATTTTATTTAAATTTTGAGTGTACATTTTTTTGCAAAAAAGTCATTACTGATTTGAGTAATTGGTTTTAGTAGTGGTCCGTATCTGGTCACAGAATTTATTTATCACATTCGGTTTTCGAGATATTTGTCGTAGGATTTGTGTGGTTAACAAAACTCAAAGTCTTACCAAGTTTTTGCGTAAATGTCTTTAATGTTTTACAAAAAAACTTATGTAAATTGTGCTCTAGGATTTTTTCTGTATATATTTACTGGACTATTCATAGTGAGTAAATTAAATCTAATGTAGGTTTATTTGACTGATATTGCATGAATATTTGTAAAATAAACCTACTTTAAGTACAGTTTAAGTATTATGAATAACCCCCTTATTATAAAACTTACATTTAGCAGAGATTTCTGTTCAAGATTTAAATTTAATTCTACGCTAAAAAAAAACTTTGTAAAATGACAAGAAAAGCTTTTAATTTTTATTTTTTGCTAACTATTATTTTACGAGAATTCCTACTAAAAATTACGAGTTTTTTGTAATTTTAAAAGCTTTTTTCCAATAAAATTGTAAATTTACAACTTTTTTGATGCGATAAAACTTACTTGTTATTATTATTCTCGTGACTTTACTAGATTTTTTTGTAAGATTACTTTAAAAATTCGTAAAATTACAAAAAAAAAATGTAAAACAAAAAAAAATTAAATTACAAAAAAAAATTAAAATTACAAAAAAATGTAATATTACAAAAAAAAATTTAAATTTTGATCGACCAAAACAATTTTTTTTTCGTTAAAAAACAAGGATAACTGTAAAATTGTATTACGAGACTTTTTCTAGTAATTTGACAATTTTTTTTAACGTATTCAACTGTATTTTTGTTTTAATTGTATTTTGTTTCCGGTTTCTCGATTAATTGGTGATCTCTGTTAAAACCCAAAAATAATTTAAAATAATAAAGTTAAGCTGGGTTTTTGAGATTTGGATTAAGTTTAAACTAAGTTTAATGTATCTGAAACTCGGATTTTTCTGGCGAAATGTGATTTATTTTTTATTATTTCATTAAAGACCATAATTTTAAGCAAAACTAGCTGTTCTGCCGAAATTTCCTTTAAAACTTGGAAATAGCAGCACAAATCACTTTTCGGATTAACTGAACCTGGTTTAACTGAGATCTCAAAAACCTAGCCTTAGTGGGGGTGAACCTGATCAGTACAGATATACTATGAGATGAGTAACTTTTTTAAAGCAATAAATTAAAAATAATCTTTTATGACAATATCATAAATAGAAGTATTTTTGGGCCTCGAGCTAGAATAATACTCTAATCGAATGTATATATTTCTATGTACCTTTTGGTACGCTAAAAAAAACACTTGTAAAACAACAAGAAAAGTTTGTAACTTTTTTTTTTTGCTACCTCCTATTTGATTCCTTGTAATTTGACAATATTTTTATCAATAATTTTGTAATTTTACAAGCTTTTTACCAATAGAATTGTAAATATACAAATTTTTTAACGCGATAAAACTTACAAGGAGGTTCCGTATTTTTAGTAGATTTTTTGCTATCTCCTATTTTACGAGAATTCCTAGTAAAAATGACACGCTTTTTCGTAATTTTACAAGATTTTTACCAATAAAATTGTAAATTTACAATGTTATTAGCGCAATAAAACTTACAAGGAAATCTCGTGAATTTACTAGATTTATTTTTGTAAAAAAATGTTGAAAATTTTTAAAATTAAAAAAAAAAAATTGTAAAATTACAAAAAAAAAATTAATTTCGATCGAAAATTTTTTGTTAAAAAAACAAGGAAAATTGTCAAATGTTGATAAAATGGGACTAAGAGACTTTTTCTAGTTATTTGACAAGGTTTTTTTTGTGTGTACTAAAAATAAAAAACAACGTTTTGCTAATATGTTTGTAGCTTTTAGCAAGGTTGGAAATTCTCTCCGTTTCTAAATACAGTAAAATCCGGTTGTAACGAACACCGCGGTACCAGTGGAAATATTTCGTTATAAAAGAGGTATTTTGTATGAAAATATTTCCGGACTTTAGAATTAGTTTGTTATGATCGAGAAATCGTTATAATCGAGTTTTACTGTAATATATTGCAATTCGGCACTTAAATCGATATTCAATATTTCTACAAACTTTAGGGTTTTTAATTACACTGTTGAACAAATTCATAAAAAATGCACACTGCCATGAATCAGAATACAGGAATTTAAAAGATTTTGACCTCCTGATTCCAAATCTGCCTTCCAAATGTTTCTATCACGTGAGGGTTTTAACATATTCGCGTTGATTTCAAATCTGTCATCCAAATTTTTTTTTGCGCATGCCGTTTTTGAAATATTTGCATTTGACTCAAACTCCAGTGTCACGCACTTGTACACTCAAAAAAAAGTGAACTAAAATCTGGGAAAATTAACTCAATTTTGAGAAAAAGAGGGAATGATTTGGCTCCAAAGATTTTTTTTCTTGGTTTTAGTTCATAATTTTCCCAAAAATAAGGAAAACAAATTTATTTAATTTTAAGACAATTTTAACTAAAAATGGGAAAAATTATACTTCACATTTTAGAAATAGATTGGGTCTAGACCCTGGACCCATGGGTTCGGACCTCATTTAACTCGAGACCCCGTTGGGTCCTTTAAGGGTGCCCATAGATTTTGAACCAAAACTTGTGTCCGTTTCGCTCTAACTTGCTTAGTTTATGAGATACGGTAATAAGGAGCCTGATAGGGTCTTGAGAATCTTAAAAACCGTATAACTCAAAAACTATTATTCGGAGGGCTTTCGGGTATTTTGCGGAAGTGTTCTACGAGTCAAAAGCTACAAAAATGCCGTTGGAAGTTTTCTCGTGTTGGCATTATTTACCGAGATATGTGTATATATAAAATCTCGGGAATTTCATTATAGATCTAAAATTAGGGTCTTGAGACCCCGACAGATATGCAGAGCTAGGCCATATATTTTTTTGTAGTCTTTCTTTTGAAAATTTCATCCGTTTTGCTCTATCTAGTTTAGTTTTCGAGATATCGCCATTTTGAATTTTTAACTAAATTCTAAGAAGTTATTTACTAAATTCTCAGAAGTCATTAATTAAATTCTAAGAAGTACACTTCCTCAATTCAAAGAAGATGTGATGGCGACTAGTTTGGCACAGGCATGATAATTTTGCGCTAGGAAAATCGTGAGCTATAACTGTTTCAATCTGTCCTACGTTAGTTTTGTGGTCCTTATTTTTTTTTTTTGTTCATATAATTTAAAATTTTCTTTCTTGATTTCTAAGTTAATTAAAATATAATCAAATGGTGACCGATTTATTTAAAACTTTAAAATATTGTCTACTTTTCTTAGCCTTAGGTTTCTATTTTATTTATTCTTATTTTTTTTTCCCTCTAAATTAAATTTTAATAAACGCCCGACTAAAAATAAATATACAGGTCCATATATAATTTGAAATTGAGCCATATATAATTTAATATGGCACAACACGTAATTGGATAAAATAAGATGATGAAATTGGTGGATCAAAATAGCTAAAAATTTGTTATATTAGATTAAATATGATCGTTTTTGATCCGAATATTGGGTTTATATAATTTGATATAATTGTATATAATTTTATATCATAAGATAAAATATGTAGAATTTTGCATAAAATATTTTTTTTATCTCATAATTTTCAAATTTATCCCAAGATTTTTCGGGAAATGCAAAAAAAAAATTGCAAAAAAAAAAAAAATGTGTCCGGGACTTTAATTTAATTAAATTTAAAAAAAATTAAATTTAAAAAAAAACAAAACTTAAAAAAAATTTTCCTAAAACTTTATTAATAAACTTTTACTTCAAAATGCAAAAAATGTACCAAAAATATTTTTTATCCAGGACTTAGAAAATTTTACAAAACTTTTTCAGGACTTGTAAAATTTTTAAAAATTTGGCTAAATTTTTTTTTTGTTTAAATCATTTTTAATGAAATTCTTAACTCCAAAACGCAAAAATTATTTGTGTCTGGAAATTTAAAAAAAAATTCTCGGGACTTAGAAAACTTTTTCCTCGATTCGGAACCATATATATATGTGTATCTCATCTTGTATGAGGTCAGACATGGTGTTGTATATCATATATTTATTTATCTAATATTGTATGAGGTCATTCATGGAGTCATATAAAATATTATATTATAAAATATGTGGAGCAACACATGATTCGATATCCTTTTATATGGCACCATATTAAATTTTGGGTGTAAAACTTAATACAAGATACATTCACATATAATTATGTAAAGTACTGTATATGGCCGTATATATATATATTAAATAATATGTTACTATATCTAAACTTTTTTAGTCGGGCGTATAAAATGTTTTTGAAAATGAAAGCTTAATTTTTTTTATTATCGCGAAAAGTGAAGTTGGAGGTATGGGATAGATAGGGAAATAGTTTTAGTTTTTGGTTTTATTGTGCTGACAGCAAATTATTCGAATTTGTCAGCAAGGAGGGTGGGTAATGGAAGGTGTAGCGACTACCACCTATAGTTACACCATCAACATCAGCGGGTACCTTTTCTCTTCTATGTCTTTAGGAATCACCTGTATTGTCGTTTCGGCTACCTAAAATTTAAAATCCAAGTTAGCGTATTCCGTGTACTTATTTTTCTATTGCTTTGGGAACTTAACAAACCCTCCCCACCGACGAGCACAGCCGTATCTAATAGGTAGCTCTGTTCCCCTAAGGTAGTACACCGACCACGCGGAATCGTTACAAAGAGAAATGATGATGTTTTGTTTAGTAAATTTTAACTAAACTTGAACTAAATTGTTTTTTAAGAAATATGTCTTAAAAATAAAGATACGATTCTTAGATTTGTGGAAAATTTATTTGGCAGTAAGAATTTTTTTCCTAATATTTAAAAAATCCATTTAAAGAAAACTATTAACTAATTATAAGTAAATGAACTAAAATTTTTTCCTCATAGTTAAGAAATTTTTTTTTCAGTGTATTCTTTATGAATCACACTAAAAATTTCAAATGAGAATATCTCGAAAACGGAACTTGCTTGAAAAATTTGGATAACAGTTTTGGAATCAGGAGGTAAAGTCCTATTTCGTGAAACCAACGTAAGAATACGTAACAATGGACCCCCAAAAGTGCTAAAATATTGATTTTTTGAATTTTTAACAGCGAATATCTCAAAAATGGTAAGTGCTAGAAAAATTTGGATGGCTGATTTGAGACCAAAATCTATAAGGACCAGTTAGACATTTCACTGGGAGGTGTTTGGTGTCGAACAGTGTTACATTTTTTTATTTCTTTAATTTAAAAATTGGTGAAAAAAAATTAAAAAAAAAAACTCTGCGAAAAAATTTTTTGTAATTAAAATTTTGGTAAAAAAAAAATTGTGAATATATCAAATTGAAATCCTAAAAATATGCACTATAAAATAAAATGAGTTCAATAAAAAACTTGTATTCATACGAAAAACTTCTAAAACGACAAAAAATAACGTCGGGTTGAAATAGTAACATATAAAACTTTAAGTAAGCAAGAGTTTTTTTGAATGTAAGACAATCTATAAAAAAAATTAAAAAGAAAAAATATAATTTTCAAAATAAATTTTTAGAATTTAAAATAGTTTTTGCAACAAATAAATTTTAATTTGTGTTTTTATTAATTCATGCCAAAACATGCACTTAAAAGTTGTAAATATGTACAAAATATGCATTTAAAACTAAAATATGCAAAAATATGCATTTTCACCAAAATATGCATAAACAAATCGATACCATTTTAACGCAAATTTTTTGATTCGGAAAGATAATTACACTCAAAATATATTGTAGGCAACTCTAAATAAAATTTTATAAAATAAATAACATTGAACATTAAAAAATAACGTCACTTTAATTTTTTTTTACCAGAAAATTGGATAAAAATAACCTACGAAAACATAAAAAATGAATGATTGTTGTATTATTTTTACCAACAAATTCAAAAAAAATTACCTACGAAAACATTAAAAATTACTGATTTTGTAGGTTATTTTTACAATTTTTTTTATTGAATTTTATTTAAAAAAATTTTAAATAAAATTTTTGAGCAATCGATTCCGCAACCAACTACAGTCTGGCCAGACACTCTATAAATAAATAATTTTTTGAAATTTTTGTCTGCAAAAAAAAATAACCAACACAAGTTGGTAAAAACTAATGATTAAAAAAAAATAACGAATAAAAATCATTAAAAATTAAAGAAGAATCGCTTATTTTTACTTACAGAACAAAAAAAAGTGACTTTAAAAATTGAATGCCAATGAAAGTCTTTATTTTTCATGTTGTTATTTTTGAAACAATGAACAGAAATAGTAATTTAAAAAAAAAAACTGAACATTGAACAAATGTTTTTTCTTTTAAAAACGACAAAACGTAAAACTTTTTTAATTAACTACAAACAGTTAATGACATAATTTTTTAAGTGTAACCTCATCGAATATCCCAGAATCTTTGGATTCGTGCAATTACTTATTTTTCTCAAAATACAAGAAATCCATGATCCAGTTAACTTTTCGTTATAGAAAACCTTAAAGATCTTTGTGCTTTTTCATGAAGTATTTTCACAAACTCTATTACCATATAAATTATCTCATTGTCAGACATAAGTTATAAAAAACTACTATAACGAATTATTTAATGGAAATTTAAGTTTTTGTATAGAATTTTTGAACGAAATTATTTTTTTTTGTTAAAATGTTCAAAAATCAGTACATATTTAAAAAAAAATCAGTACAAATCAGTACATCGTTTTTGTTAAGTTTCACGTAAATCGGTGTATAACGGTTAGGATGGCTCCCTTGTGAGTGGATAGTATAAAAATGGGGTTTCGCTTAACCGGTTTGCAAAAAATCGTTATACGAACGATTTTATTTTGTGCCGTAAAAATGGGGTTTCGCTTAACCGGTTTGCAAAAAATCGATATTCGAACGATTTTGTTTTGTGCCGTCGGACTTTTCTTATTCGAATATTCTCAAATTTTTTTATTTCATATTTTTCAAACACCAAAACAAAAAAAAAACACATTTCATTCCATAATGTTTCTTATCATTTCAAAGTTGGACACTTACACCTATTAATTCCAATTAGAATTAACACTTACCGTCGGTAGTTTTCTTTTTGGGTAAAACAGCCTTAAATGCCGATACAGGTTGATAATCCTGCTGTTGCTGCAGATGTTGTTGCGTTTGACTATCAGCCGTCGCTGAGGTCGGTTGATGTTGCACACGATGTTGCAGCAATTGTGTGGGTGAGGGTATAGTAGCAGCCATTGTTGTTAAAACGCTAATATCACGTAATTGTATAGCAGGTTGGGCTGAACTAACAAATGGACCCGGAAAATCGGAAGCTATGGCCGGTTTAAAATTACCCAAACTATAGTCTAAAGGTAAATGAGTGGAAGAAGCTGTGGATGTTGGAGGAGCGGCTGGTTGTGCTGATGAATTACTGGTAGGTGTATTAGCGGTAGCTAATATTGAGGGTTTAATATCCATTTTGGTTAAGAAAATTTTTGTTTAAAATTTTATTTGTATTTCTGATAATTTTTTTTTTTTTATCACAAATTTTTATTATTTTTTATTTTTTATTTTTAAAACATTACTTGTTTTATTTCTGAGGTTTAATTTTCTCTTATAACTTTATTTTTGCACTCGCGTCGGTATTTTAGATTAGATTTTGGTTTTTATTTGAATTATCTTTTTTTTTTTAAAAAGAGCTTTTTTTGTTTTTGGTTATTGTTGGTTTGGCATCTTGTTACGGACTAACTGTAAAATTAATCACTGCTCTAGTGGCCACCATCTGCAACACTGCCACAAACTAAATGAATCTGATTTTCGACTGAGACTGAAACACTTGACTACCAGACTCGATTTTTTTTTTTTTTTTTTAATTTTTTGCTATTTTCCAGATTATATTTAACGGTCACAATCTTTATTATTGAGTAGCAGTGGTAATATTAGTAGTAGTAGTAGAGTGGGATGATGAGAGTGTGTACCATTAAAGAGAGTTAACGAAGGGTAGATGAGGGTGGTAGTGCTTTAATATTAAGTGTGTGTGTGTTTGTGTGAGAAGAACCCACCCAATGCAAAATCGTAAATTCCAATTGTTGCGATTTCTCAGTCTAGAGATTGGAAATAACAACAAAAAAAATCTAGTTAACGACTGAGACTTGTTTTTTTTTCAAAAGTTCATAAGGTTCAAATATAAAGACTCTTTTTAAAAAGCAAAGAGAATTTCGGGAATTTTTTTAAAAGCTAGAGTAAGGCGCACGAGTAACGGTTTAAGAAAAAAACACTTTTTCGCAATTTTATAATCAAAATAAATCTCCGCGATATCGCTTATCTCGAATTATTTGATTTTACTTTTTTTGTTTTCTTTATATAAATAAAATACGTATTTACATGCCGTACAACGGTACCGTAAGTTTAACCGTCCACGTCTTAACTTAGACTGTTATAGTTGTATACTTGACATAATTGTGTGTTGTTTTTTTTTCGTGTGTGTGTGCTTCACCCACTTGCTTACACACGCATACTTACTTACTTTACACACCATGTTTCATTCCATTTAGAATTTAATACAAAATCGCAGATAATTGTGGTGCGATAACAACAACCACCAAAAACCGGATTTATATTTTTACACACAACTCATACTTTCAAAGCACCCACTATACGGGTTATTCAAAGCACAAGCAAGAAAGAGACAAATAATCCCCCCACAAACAAAAATCCATTCATGTATATAAAATCAGAGAGTATGATTAACTGTGATACCTTTTTTTACTCTTATAAATAGAACAAAACAACAAAAAAAAATAGTTGTATAATAACTGGAAAAGTCAATATGGTGGTTTTTCCAATTTGAATCTGTGTTAGATTACAACCACCTTGGTGTCCTTTATTTTTAAAAACACATTCTCTGCTCTTCATTGAAGTGGTTTGCTGAGACTAAAAACTGAGATTATATTCCATGATTATCATGGAATCCAATTGGAATACGCAAAGGAACGAAATGGTATTGAAACATTTATTATCTATACTACACACTACTTAACCCACCACCATTACTGTATTGTTTTCTTGCTATCTCTTTCTTATTTATAATGTTTTTTTTAGTCATCTCTTTCTTTTCTCAGCCTGTTGCTTATATTTAACTCCTCCCAATGGCCATTATTAAACATTTATCTTTGACATTTCCCTCGTTTCATCTAAGTGTTGTTGTTTTTCTAGCCCTCCATTCACTTCAAGTGTGAAACAATCAACTAGTTTGTTTTAAGAAATCTGTCAAAGAAGTTGTTGGATTTTTCGTTTTGTATTTTAGGTTAGATTTTCCGTTTTATTTTCTTTGTTAATCTTTTTTTTGGGGTAATTTCCATTATTTGTTGTTAATAATCTAGTATTTGACTTAAGACTTTTAACTTTGATTGCCTATTAAATGTCGCATATTTTGATTATCGTTTTTATTCTATATCCCCCCTTCGTTTTTTTTTTTTTTGTTGAATTTCAAATCTAAATCTAAAATCTTTATTTTAAAGTATTATTGCTTTGTAATCCGTATTTTGCATTTTGATTGACTTCATTTTATTTGCGATTTTTGATTAGATTATTTGACTTAAGCTTTATAATAAATATATTGTGGGGCCATAATTTTCGGCGTTCTTTGAGATTTTTCAGGGACTTTTTGTGGGTATCATAAATATTTATAGTAATTTATAGAGGTTTAAAATAAATATAGAAACTCGTGGAAAGAATTTAGATTTAAATGCAGTTTATAGAAATTCACAATTATTTGGATTTTATTGATAGAAACTTATAGTCTCACTTTGTTTACATAGATGGGTGGCGACAATAAATCATTGCTGGAATTTTAAAAAACAATTTAGAAATGTTGGTAGTTTAACTTTTATATGTATTTTTTAACTGGTGTCCTTACGGACGCACTCTGTTGCTAATTCATGTAACGAGTGGTAGATTAATAAAATTTGGCACACTTGTTAAGATCAATAAGACATAACAAAAAGTATAATTTAGTGTATATCGGCCCAATGATCCGTGTTCTTCCCATATATCCTAAAATTAAAAGATGCCATCAAAATCAAAATAAAACTTCTATCTTCATGTTATTTGTTACCGTGCAGTTAAAGTGATAGGTCACGTGACCTATCACCCGGACCCAAAACACCTATCACAAAGTCGACATCTTTTATATAAAAATACCTATCACTTTTGTTAGGAAATGCCTCAGCTCCGGATTTATCACATGTCACTGGACATGTCCCCTAAGAACACACCCCGTGCCGGTTGTACCCACTTTTAGGATATTAGAAATTTTGTAAAAAAAATCCTAAAAGCATTTTTAAGTTTTAAATTTATAAGAATGGGAATTTTAAAAATTTTTAGACCATTAGGAAATTTTTCAATTTTTTTTTTACTTTCAAATACAAAAAACAAAATTGTCAAAAAAAAAATTATGTCCGGTACTTCGAATATTTTAAAAAATTATTTCGGGACTTGGAAAATTTTTTTGTAAAACCGTTTTTGATGAAAAATACAAATTTGTATACCTTCCAACTACAGTTTGGGGGTATACTCACCCATAAAGTATATGGGGCATTCCATGCCAAATCACTCACTTTTAGGCCCGACCCCCTTCGATTAATTTTATTTTTGGATATGTTTTAGTACGTATTAAATGCAACTTGCGGCCAAATTTTCAGCCTTTTATACCAAGGTGGTGTTGAGTAATCAATTTTTCAAAATGGCGATTTTTTCCAAAAAATGAAAAAATTTAAATTTTCAATCAATTTTGACCAGTAAAAAATATAGATATTTAAAAAAAAGTTGGACAACGTTTTGTTGGTATTTAAATGTAGTTTTAGAAAAAAAATGTGAAAAAATTATTCGAGGTAATTATCACTTATTTTTTGACGTTTAAAAATTAAAATCGACTTTTTGAAAAAGTCCGAAACCTTCGATTTTTTTGTAAAAAACTATAAGAATTCTACTCTAAATTATGCAACTTTTAAGCCATAACTCGAGATGTGATCGCAATTCTTTCCATTTTTTTTTTAATTTTTAAAATTGCACCTTTTATGTTTTGGCTCTGATTTATTTTATATGAGCTCCAAAAAAAAAAAAAAAAATGGTAGATACTGACCCTAACTTACCCTAAATATATTCATTTGGAGGTAAATATACGTCTCACAAAAATTTGGGACGATCGGACATGTGTAAGGCGCTTAGCATGGTCCTTGAAGTTTAAAAAACGGATTACAAGGAAAAATATGAATTTTTTTCTGTTTTCGCAATTTCTTTGGTATTTTAAGTTAAGTTTTAATTCAAGTGATTACAGAATTATGATGTGGAGTAAAATGCCTTTCTAATAAGGTACTAAAAACTAAAATCGGTTGAAAATCAGCCAAGTTATTACAACTTCCCCAGACATCTAGCGTGTGCCGTACAACTTGATTAAAAAATACGAGGCCCTTTTTTTAAATTTATTGAAATTTTCTACTGTAATAACATTTTTTCATTATTCATGTTTCAGTGTAATATTTTTTTGACTTTTCCAAATTTTAAAACAAAAAAAATATTTTTTTTTTAAATAGAGATTTCAAAAGGGTGCTGAAAATGCAGGCATTTTTAGCACTAATTTAAAAAATGTTAGCAAAACACAATATGAAAAATACTTGTCATCTAATAACATTTGAACTTGAAGAATAAAAAAATGTTATTACAGTAGAAAATTTCAATGAATTTCAAAAATCGGATTGTATTGATTAATCAAGTTGTCTGCCACACGTTAGATGCCTGGGGAATTTGTAATAACTTGGCTGATTTTAAACCGATTTCGGTTTTTATGACCTTAATAGAGAGACATTTTACTCTACATTTCAATTCTGTAACCATTTGAATTCAAAATTAACTTAAAATACCAAAAAAATTAAGAAAACAGAAAAAAAATGCATATTTTCCCTTGTAATCCGATTTTCAAACTTCAAAGCCGATGCGGCACGCCTTACCCATGTCCGACCATCCTAAAATTTTCTGAGACGTATTTTTACACCCAAGTTAATATATCTAGGGGAAGTTACGGTCAATATTTACCAAATTATTTTTTTTGGAGCACCATATAAAATAAACCAGAGTCAAAAAAAAAAAGTGCAATTTTCAAAATTTGAATAAAAATAGAACGAATTACGATCACATCTCGAATTATGACTTAAAAGTTGCGTAATTTAGAGTAGAATTTTTTGACATTTTTAAAAAAAAATCGAAGGTTTCGGACTTTTTCAAAAAGTCGATTTTAATTTTTATACGATAAAAAACAAGTGATAATTACTTCGAATAATTTTTCATATTTTTTTTCTAAAACTACATTTAACTACCAACAAAATGTTGTCCATCTTTTTTTAATATATCTATATTTTTTACTGGTCAAAATTGATTGAAAATTTAAATTTTTTAATTTTTTGGAAAAAATCGCCATTTTGAAAAATTGATTACTCAACACCACCTTGGTATAAAAGGCTGAAAATTTGGCTGGTAGTTGCATTTAATACGTACTAAAACATATCCAAAAATAAAATTAATCGAAGGGGGTCGGGCCTAAAAGTGAGTGATTTGGCATGGAATGCCCCATATATATTATTGATAAATGTAAAATAGTAAAAATAAAAGAGCTAGACAGCTGAAAATTGTCACGAATGTGTCTCATGGTCATAGGCCGGTCATGTTCGGAATTGGGTAATACGAACTAAAAAACCTCTATAAAAACGCACAGTTCACAGTTTCACAGTTTTTTTTTTTTTGCATTTTTGTTAAACAAATGAAACCTTTTCATGTCAGAAGGAGTTAAAAGTCATACACTTAGACCCCGGGGGCTACAAAATATTGTTTTTCTCGTCCAGCCCCCTTTTGTGGGCGTGGATTTAAAAAAACCATAAAAATTATGAGAAAATGGTATAAAAAAGCCTAATAAATAATTTAGTAAGCATTTATCGCGATGGGGAAGGTATCCCCCAACACCCCCACAGAGCCCCAAAAACCGCCTCTGATTTTTTTTATATATTTTAACATGTTGGAGGGTATCAAAGATTCGGCACAGCCGAATTTAACACTCTCACTTGTTATACCCTCCAACCACAGTATGGGGGTATACTGACTTTGTTATTCCGTTTGTAACGCATAGAAATATCAGTCGGGGACCCATAAAGTATATATATTATTGATCTATGATCGATTATAAGTCATTCTATGAATGTCCGTCCGTCCGTCTGTATAAAGCACGATTTAGTCTAAAATAAAAGAGCTAGACTCCTGAAAATTGGCACGAATGTGTCTCATAGTCATAGGCCAGTTAAGTTCGGAAATGGGTAAAATCGGATAAGGGGCAAAAAAGTTCCCCCTTAAAGAACTAAAAAAACCTCTATAAAAACGCCATTTTTTACAGCTTTTATTGCATTTCTGTAAAACAAATGAAACCTTTTTATGTCAGAAGGAGTTAAAAGTCATACAGTTAGACACCGGGGGCTACAAAATATTGTTTTGTTTGCCCCACCCCCTTTTGTGGACGTGGATTAAAAAAATCATAAAAATTATGAGAAAATGGTATAATTAAAGTTCAAAAAGCATAATAAATAATTAAGTAAACATTTATCGCGTTGGGGAAGGTATCCCCAGCACCCCCACAGAGCCCCTCTCCAAAAACGCATCTGAATTTTTTTTATATGTACTTTAACATGTTGGAGGAATTAACTTAAACGTTGGAAAAATTTTCTTCAAAATAGTTTATAAATTTTCCCACAATTTAGTTAAATTTAACTGAAAGTTGGAAAATTTTCTTAACTGCTAGGAAAAAATTTTAGTTCATGTACATGGAAGAAATTCTTACCGCCAAGGAAATTTTCCCTAAATAATTGAAAAAAAAAAATTTTATTTTTAAGACATATTTCTAAAAACAAAATTTAGTTCAAAAAATTCAGTTTTAGGACGTAAATTCCTACCAATTAGTTCATCATATTAAGGTAGGGTTACCATTTCCATTTTGAGAAAAAGAGGACGTGGCCATCAAAAAAGGAGGACATTTGCCTTCAAAAAGAGGACATTTTCTCCCCTACTAAAAATTTTCAGTCCCACTAAAAAAATCACCAAAACGCAATGTTGGCAATCGTTACCGCAACCAATAAAGATATGAACATTTTTAAAAGCTACTATGAAAATCAATGAAATTTCTCAGATTCTATTGCGTTCGGAAACGGAATTAAGCCATTTCCAAAAATATATGTACGTCAATTTCTTTAATAACAACGCAAAAAATCGAAGGTTTTTGGCTTCGGCTAAAAGACTCATAGAATCTGTACTCTTGACTTTTTCATCAAGTCTAGAATTTCATTTATTCGCAGTTAAAAATGCGAAAAACGCGATTTTTGCCTTTTTGAAAGCCTGCACAGTAGTCTTTGCGCGGAATAAAAATCTAGTATTAAGCGTTCGAGTTGAATTGAACTACTGTCTCACAAATAGGAAAACAAATTTGAAGTTGTTGCAATATTATTGGCCAAACGTGAATAAGAAAAAGCACAATTTTAAAAGGCCCTAATGCAAAAACCGAATGATCAATCTGTACTGTGATGAGCTTAAAACTTAGGCAAAAATTCAGTCTTTTTTATAGGGTTTTAAAACTATTAAAGATATAATTTTTCGAATTTTCAACCGTGAATAACTAAAAATCTGGCCGTGTTTGAAAAATTTGGAGAACAGATTTGAAATCAGGAGTTCAAAGACTACTAAAATTGTTCATCAGAACTCAAACCGGAAAAAGCTTGTTATGCAGTGTAATTTAAAGTGCTATAGTTCCGAAAAATAATTTTGTTTTAGGTTTTCCGAGCCAACATTCAATTCCACTTTCGAACAGAATTGACTCTGTGATATGCCAAAAATATAATGTTTTTTTATTCAAAATATACGGCTTTTTATGCTTTTTTTAAAGTAAGCATCACTGGTGATAATCTCCACATTTTGGTAAGCAAAGTAAGTCATTTGAGCAACAATACAACGATGTCAAGAATTTAAAAGTTTCGATGCAATAAAAAAATAAATGATGGAGAAAAGTTCAAAAAGTAGGACAACCCCGGACACTTTCTGAAAAAGAAGCCGGACTGCCCCGGACGCCCTAAAAAAGAGGACACTGTCCGGGGAAAAGAGGACGGATGGCAACCCTATATTAAGGTGTACTTAGGTGTGTTCCAGAACGTTACCGCGGATGCCCGCGGGTACCCAAACCAGCCCGAAAAGCGTTACCGTACGCAAAAATTGGGTAAATGAGAAAGTTTTTGAGAGAATAAATTACTTTCTCATTTTACCGAACTTACCCGCACTTTTTTTTCGGGTAAATTGGTAACAGTCAGATGTTGAAAAAACAGCTGATTTTTGTTGTGAAGCTAAATTGGAAATTTAAATAAAATAAAGAACTAAACCAAGGAAATGTGTTATTTCAATACAAAAAAAGATAATTTGTTATTAAAATAAACTTTTACAATTTGTTTTCTTGTTTAAAGTAATTTTTCTTACGAAAATATTTTAGCGTTATTGGTTTGTTTACATTTTCTATTATTTTGGGCTTGAAATGTGGTTTTTAGCGTTCCCGTACTTTTGTGCATTTTTGTGGTATCGTAAAAGGTTTTTGATTTTCTCTCATTTTACCGAACTTTACCCGGAAAGTTCTGGAACACACCTATGTATCTTCTTTAATTTGAGGAAGTTTTTTCCACAAGTTTAATAAATTTTTCATAACTTGAAATTGTTTTGTTGATTTATTTTTTTTTTTCATGCTTGCTTGTAGTTCACATTTTGTTTATTATTTTTAGTATATGAAAAAGAGAGTTTGGTCTTGTATAACAAGTAATAAATTTAATGTTTACATTTTTTTCTACACATGTATATGTTGGGGAAAAAATTATATTTTAATCACAACAAAGGCATTGGCTTTGACGTGTTTTCCCATAGTCTGGGAAAAAACGTTAAAGACAAAGCCTTTGTTGTAATTTAACTTAAAAAACTAATGAAATTTATTACTTGACTATAAGAACCAAACGTTTTTTTATATTTATAATAAAAAATGTACATAATGAGAATTCTGTGTGTACACTCAGAAAAAAAAACTAACTAAAAAATGGGAAAATTAACTAAATCCAAGGAAAATTTAGCTCCATTGCCATGTATTCCTACTTTTTAGTCCACATTTTTCTTTAAAAAAAGGACCAATTTGAACTAGAAAATGGGAAAAAATTTCCCATTTTTTGGTTAAAAAAACATTTCTGATAAGGAAATTTTTCCTAAAAATTATTTAATTTTATATTTTTCAATGGTTTTTTTTATAGAATAGCATGCGAATACACACATAATTCTAATTGGGTACATATTTTATTATAAATATAAAAAAGCGTTTGTTTCTTATAGTCAAGTAATAAATTTCATTAGTTTTTTTAGTTAAATTACAACAAAAACTTTGTATTTGACGTTTGTTCCCAGACTATAGGAAAACACGCCAAAGCCAAGGTCTTTGTTGTGATTAAAATATTATTTTTTTTCTAACACATACATGTGTAGAAAAAAAATGTAAATATTAAATTTATTACTTGTTATACATGATCAAACTTTTTGTATTCATGTACTACAAATAATAAACAAAATGTGAACTACAAGCAAGCACGATAAAAATAAATAAATCAACAAAACAATTTTATGTTATGAAAAATTTACTAAACTTGTGGAAAAAAATTCCTTGAATTAAAGAAGATAAATATGATGAACTAACTGGTAGTAAATTACATTCTAAAACTGATTTTTTTGAACTAAATTTTGTTTTAAGAAATATGTCTTAAAAATAAAGATTTTTTTTATATATTTAGGGAAAATTTCTTTGGCGGTAAGAATTTCTTCCATGTATTAGGGAATTCCATTTAACAAAAATTATAGCCTATTTAACAGTCCATAAACTAAAACATTTTCCTAAAAGTTAGGAAAATTTCCCAAATTTTAGTTAAATTTAACTAAATTGTGGGAAAATTTATAAACTATTTTGAAGAAAATTTTTCCAAAGTTTAAGTTTATTCTTTTTTTTGAGTGTATTCACATGCTATTCTACAGGGTGGTCCAATAACTGGTATCTTTTTAAAACATGCAATGAAATGAACAATACTCAATATTTTTGAAACCTTATGGCTTTATTTGAAAGAGCAAACATTCCCGTTTTTTATGGCAAACGACTTCATTCATGCGGTTGCCTGGGTTAGCTCCGCAGTAGCTCATTCTCGGCACCCATTTTTCTAATGTTTCTGGTTCTATCTCACGAATGGCTTGAACGATATTCGTCGAATGGGCCTAGAACATTTCTGGATTTCCCATGTTGCATGAATCTTTAACGAGACCCCTCAAAAAAATTTTTAAAGTTGTTAATCGGCAGCTCTGAAGTGATCAATTGTCACCGCGAATATGGCGAAAAATACGATTTCCGAACTAAGTGCGCAAAATATCGATTGTTTGATGGACTGTGGGACATATTGCGACATCCTTCTGAAAATAAATGTCATCCAAGTTGGTATATTCTATTACGGCCAACAAAAAGTCGGTAATCATGGCTTGTAGCGCTCATCTTTGACGAAAATGGGAGTTTCAGCTGTATTTTTGAAAATATTGTGTAATGATGCTGATACTCAAATCTATTGCTTTCTATAGATGAATTGGATTCTTTACAATACCTTGCGAGTTTTACGATCCCAAGATGTACCAATTTATTTGTTAACATAACCTCATTTGAGTGCCTTATTTCGGTTAAAAACTATTTTTCGAAAAACGTGCAGTTTGACAGCGCAGTACTGCGCTACAACGCGATACAGCGGAGCAAGCCGAAGACGCATCAATGAAGTCGTTTGCCATAACAAACGGGAATGTTTGCTCTTTCAAATAAAGCCATAAGGTTTCAAAACTATTGAGTATTGTTCATTTCATTGCATGTTTTAAAAAGATACCAGTTATTGGACCACCCCTTATAAATAAACCAATAAAAAATATGAAATTAACTAATTTTTAGGAAAAATGTCCTCATCAGGAATGTTTTTTTAAACTAAAAAATGGGAAATTTTTTCCCACTTTCTAGTTCAAATTGGTCCTTATTTTTAAGAAAAATGTGGACTAAAAATTAGGAATACATGGCAGTGGAGCTAAATCATTATCAATTTTCCTTGGATTTAGGTAATTTTCCCATTTTTTAGGTAGTTTTTTTTCTGAGTTTAGCATAATTAACACATATTTTTAAACACATATTCGAGAGGAAATTTGGCCCCCCAATTACCACCACCATCACCCCCCTCCAAAAAAAAAAAAAATAAAACACCCCTGCAATTTTTTTTTCATGTTGGAGGGTATTAAAGATTCTACACAGCCGAATTTAACACTCTTACTTTTTTTTTGTAAAACTGTTTTTGATGAAAAATACAAAACGCAACAAAATGTGTCTGAGACTTAGAAAATTTTTAAATTTTGTTCAGGATATAGGTATTTTAGTCACGTGATAGGCATTTTAGTGATACATATGTCTCATTTTCACCAGTGATTTCGGTACGAGACACACTTTTCTTGCAGGATAGTTCTTATAATTTCGTTGATAATTTTGTTAAATTTTATTCGGGCTAAAATTTTATTGGGGTCCCCTGTAGGTTAGTTGGTAGCGTGCTAGTCTATGAAACAGGGAGTCGTGTTTTCGATTCCCACCAAAACCCTTGGTCGATTTCGCTACAACAAGACAACGGTCATTGTTACCAGTTCTCGGTTAGGATTAAATTGTAAAAAATTATATTATACATATTAAAATTATATAAATTATATTCGGACGTTTAGGTGGTCGAAATTTAAAAACAATACAATTTCCCTATACCATACTTCAGTGGCGTATACAGGGGGGGGGGGGGCCCGGGCCCGAAATGATTTCACAAATTTCAGGATTTGGTATCAAATAACAAGTACAATATTAAAAAACATTAAGAATCTAAAATTGTTTGAAGAAAAATGTTTTGAAACTGAAAATTTTTCTGTTAAAAGAATCTCAAAATCTGAAAATTTTTTCTTATTTTCTTATTTGAAACTTTTCAACTTAAGATTCTAATGAAAAATATCTTAGAACCTGAAGTTTTATGTACACAAAAAATGGACCTAATTGTAAGTAAAATGTAGTCAAATCTTAAAAAACAATGTCTCAGAATCATACTCTTATCTAAAAAAAATGTCTCAGAATCCAAAACTTTCTATTAGAAAAATGTCTGAGAATCAAAGACTTTTTTATAGTAATAATGTCTTAAAATATTGGCCTTTTTCTCAGAATCTATTACTTTTTCTATAGGAAAAATGTCTCAGAATCTGAGACTTTTTCTATAAAGAATTCTCAGAATCTGAGGCTTTTCTATATGAAAAATGTTTCAGAATCTGAGAACTTTCTATAGGAATAATGTCTCTGAATATGAAAAATGGCTAAAAATCTGAGATTTTTTCTATAAAAAAAATTCTTAGAATCTGAGGCAATTCTATATGAAAAATGTTTTAGAATCTGAAAACTTTCTGTAGGAAAATTTCTCAGAATTTTTCTTACAATCTTGGAAAATGTCTCTGAATTTTATACTTTTTTTACGAAAAATGTCTCAGAATCAACGAATTTTTCTTAAGGAAAATTATCTCTAAATCTAAGATTTTGTGTATAGGAAAAATGTCTCATTGTCAGAGACACAAGCTGAGACTTTTGGTAAAGAAAAATGCTCAAAATCTAAGACTTTTTCTATTGTAAAAATATACTTTTCTATAAGAATAATAGCTCAGAATCTAACTATTTTTCTATGGGAAAAATATTTCAGAATCTGAGACTTTTTCTTTAGGAAAAATATCTTAGAATCCGAAGCTTTTTCTATATGAAAAATGTTTTATAATCTGACAATTTCCTATAGGCAAAATTTCTCAGAATCTGAGACTTGTTCTATAGGAAAATGTCTAAGAATTTGAAAATTTTTCTATAGGACAAGTGTTTAAGCATCTGAGACTTTTTCGAAAAAAATGTCTCAAAATCTAAGAAATTTTCAGTAGAAAAAATGTCTGAGAATCTGAGATATTTTCTATAGGAAAAATGTCGAAGAATCTGAGACTTTTTCTATGGGAAAAATGTCTTAGAATTTAAAACTTTTTCTATAAAAAAATTTTCTCAGAATCCGAGAATTTTTCTTTACCAAAAAGGTTTTAGAATCTAGGTCTCAGATTCTGAATTATTTTTCTTATAGAAAAAGCGAAGATATTCTCAGAATCTAAAACTTTTTGTGTATAATGTTTCAGAATCTGAGTAAATGTGCTAGACTAGAAATATTTCAGATTCTGGGAAAATGTCTTACAATCGGAGTCTTTTCTTTTGGAAAATTATTTTATGAATATGTTTACAGAATCATTTTTAAAATGACTTTTTCAAGAGAAACGTTTTCCATTGGGAATATTATTTAGAGTCTTTGACTTTTTCTATAACAAAAACTGTCTTAACTGGAAATTGTCATAAAATCTTAGACTATTCTTTGAAAAAAAAAAAATCAGATGCTGATAATCTATTATGTTAAAATGTATCAGCATCTGATACAATTCACATTTTTACTGATCCGAGATTTGAAAGATCACTACTGATACTTCAAATTTTTACTCCGGCATTCATTAAAAAACTCAGGAATTTTTAAGCGGCTTCCCACTGAAAAAAATAATTTAAAACAAGTAAGAGTGTTAAATTCGGCTGTGCCAAATCTTTTATACCCTCCAACATGAAACAAAGTAAAAAAATGCAGGGGCGTTTTATTTTTTTTTGGGGGGGGGGGGCGTTGCGTTGATTGGGGACGCAAATTTTCTCTCGAATATGTGTTTAAAAATTCATTCTTATGCTTTTTGCACTAAAGAAATGCAAGTAAATAAATAACAACGAGATAATAATTTTTTTTTTATTCTACGCCCATAAAAGGGGGGCGTATCGAAAAACGACATTTTCTAATTCTCAGGGTCCAAATGCAGGACTTTGAACTTCTTTTAGCAAAAAAATGTTGCATTTGTTAAACAAAAAGACAAAAAATCATGTAAAAAAATGATATTTTTCAGAGGTTGGTTTAGTTCTTCAAGGGGGAACTTTTTTCCCCTGGTCCGATTTTGCACATTTCCGAACTTAAACCGGCCTAGGACCATAAGACATATTCGTGCCAAACTTGACGAGTTTAGCTCTTTTATTTTGGACTGTATCGTGTTAACTACAGACGGACGGACGGACATCGCTAGAATGTCATAGAATCGATCACTGATCAATAATATATATACTTTATGGGGTCCCCTACCGGTATTTCGATGCGTTACACACGGAATGACAAAGTGGGTATACCCCCATACTGTAGTTGGAGGGTATAAAAAGTGTAAAATATTGGACGCGCTTTTATGCTATTTTTAATCTACATACTTATAACAATGTTTTCTGCGTGTGCAGTACTTTTCGGAAAGTCTCTTGAAATTGTCTCTAGGTAATTTCTCTTTTTCATTTTATTTACATTAGAGGTATTCAGAGTCTTGCTTGCCAGCCCTGTCACTGGTGGTAAAAGAGCACTTTTCAAAATTACTTTTCAAAATACATGTATTTTTTGAAAGAAGTACTCTTTTGCTACATTGCCAGGGGTGGCAACAAGACTCTGAATACCTCTATTGTGTTTCATTGTCCAATGGTGCAAAAAAATAAGCTTGTAATTAGAGTTTTTCTTTTCCCGGACTTTTTCATTTCCCGGGAAAGCGGGACTCATTTTTAAATTACCCGGGATCCCTGGAAAAAATAAAAACCCAAATTTTTTGTAAAAAAAATATATAAAAACCTAATGACTGCGATAACATTATTTATAATGTTTATTAACACCATAAAAATCTTATTTAGTACCTTTAAAACAAAAAAAAATAAGTTTCAAAAAAAGAACAATTTTTGTTACACAGTTTTTATAAAAATGCCTGCGAATTTTGTACTCAAATATTAATGAAAAAAAAATTTATGAAAAAAAAAATTCATGAAAAAAAAAAATGATGATAAAAAATTGATGAAAAAAAAAAATTGATAAAAAAAATGTTAAAAAAAAATATTGATGAAAAAAAAAATTATAAAAAAAAAAAAATTGATGAAAAAAAATTGATAAAAAAAATTAATGAAAAAAATTGATGAAATAAAAAAATTTGATAAAAAAAATGATGAAAAAAAAAATTTCATGAAAAAAAATTTGATAAAAAAAAATGATAAAAAAAAATTTATGAAAAAAAAAAATTCGATGAAAAAAAAAAGTTTGATGAAAATAATTTAATGAAAAAAAAAAAAAATTATGAAAAAACCGATTTGATGAAAAAAAAAAATTTTGATGAAAAAAAAAAATATTTTTGTTGAATAATAATTATGTTACTTTTATTCACCAGCTGGTGAAAAACGGGTTTATTCACCACGAGGTGAATTATTATCCAAGTTACAAACCCAAGTTATTAAAATTTTTGGTTTTAAGAAAATGAAAATAGTAATTCTTGTTTCTTTTTCGTTAATTGTTAGCTTATATAGTCAAACTGAGGTGGCGTCCTGCAACTTTTTTAAAATTAGACACCAGCCTAAAAACATTATCATGTTAAAAAACGGCCCAAATATGTCAGTCTTTTAAAAGTATTTTTAAGGGAATATGTATTTCACATCGCTTTATCTGTTTTAATTATAAAAGTTCATCATTTATTCTAATTCATCTCAGTTATCTCAGTTCATTTTTACAATTGGTTCTCAACGCTGTGCCTCTATATCACAATGAAACTGATTCAGAGGAAGTTCTCAATTATATCTCTGAAACTCAATGTAACAGTTTCAGAGAAATATAAATAAAAGAAAATTTACCCCAAAAAATTATTAAAAAAATTTCAAAATTCTGGTTTCTAAAAGAAACCCCGTTAATTTCAGAGTCATTCCTTACACAGATGTTATATGAATTTATCGATTTTAAAGGAATCATGTCCAGAGACATTAATATTTTGTATAGAAACAAATAATCATACTGCAAATTTTTTTAATGCATGTCTCAAAAAGAAAAATTTTCAGCTTCTGAAAAAAAGTATTAGGTTCTGATAATTATATCCAATCGAAGATTTAGATATTGTGAGACTTTTTTCATTTCGTAAGTCTCAGATTTTATGAAATTTTTTAGTTAGAAAGTATCTCTTGGAATACTTTTTAAGCCCTCCTGGTCCCTGCGTACGTTTCAGCCATCAGTTATTAAGAATTTTAATAAAATCTCTAAAAAATCACATACAAAATAATCAATAGAAGAGGAAAAATCAACAATTTCAAAGAAATGAAAATTCCCGGGAATTCCCACTGTATTTCCCGGGATTTCGGGATCGAAAATTTACGGGAATTCCCGGGAAATCGCGTCCCGGGAATTCCCGTGAAAAACTCTAATTGTAATCCCGGATAATGGAGGTAATCATGGTTAAGCGGTGCAATTTTTTCTGTTTCTTTCCCAGATAATTGATGTTTCCGGTTAATCGAATCACAGATAATCGAGGCCGCACTGTATTTGTATTGTAAAATATATTTTTTGTTAAATATGAGATCGTTAATTATACGGTGTTAGGTTAGGTTGTAAGTGGCTGCTGACGTTTTACGTCAATACACATAGACTCCGAGGTCCGCTGTGATACCACGGGACTGTAATAAGTTTCCCTATTAGTCCCTGTCGTTAAACCAATCCGAATTTCTTATAAAACTCTTTAGGTATTGAATTTTGACATCCGACAAATCAAAAAGATCGCCCTATCACAGTGAATGAAGTCTCTGACCAGAAAGTGCCTTGCAATGGCAGATGAAGTCTTCGATAGTTTCCAACTTCTCTTCATCCATGCAACTGTGGCAAAAGTCATTTGACGGCAAATTAAACCGCTTTGCGTGCTTCCCTATAAGATGGTGTACGGTAATTATAGCAACCACCGACGAAATCTCTCATATTAGAAGCGATATCAGCTCAGATGGCCAAATCTGTAGTGTTATCTCATACGTCCATCCGTCTTTGATTATACTCCATCGTGGAACAGAGCCATAGATTTTGCTTGGAAGTTTCTAGAGGCATACCAACACATTCCAATTCGACTGGAACCTGTAAGATATTTCCCAGTATTGCAGGCTTATCGGCTTTGCAATTCCCTGGAATCTCTCTGTGCATTGGGGAATCATATGAGTCGCATGTCAAACTTCTTGGCCATCTCCTTTAAAGACGTGCGGCAGTTAAGTGAATACAGTTGTAGACAATTCATTGCAGCTCAACCTGCAAAACTGCAATGATCTGGCAATCTTTGAGCCAGACTCAACCCAAGCTCCTCCGAATAGACTCCTAAGCCCACTTGTTCGTGCGGCCTCGATCCATCCGTGTAAAAATGTATGGAGGCTCCAATACCCGGAATTTCCTCATCTAAGACTCCCTGGACGGTATCACAGTGGTAAAGTGGTGCTCAAAAAGGATCATAGAGAGAGCACAGTCCACATTTTGTGGCATTGTTATCTTCTTCAAGATCCCGCTATGGCCACAATCGCTGCTCCTCCATTGCAGCGTGCTATTAGGTCGAATTGCCGACGCAGCCGCATACTGCCTACCCAATATGTCCAATGGTATCAGGTGAGGGAGGATTTCTAATCCAGCCGTAGGTGTAGTACGAAGAGCACCAGTGATGCACATCGACGCCATTCTCTGTACCTTCGTGATAAAGACACATTTCGCCTTTGTTTCTAAAGCAGGCCACCAGACAATGATTCCATACAGCAGAATTGGACGCACCACTGCTGTATAGATCCAATGAACGACTTAAGGGCTAAAACCCCATCGTTTTCCAATGGCTCTTTTGCAGGAGTATAAAGCAATCGTTGCTTTTCTCACCCGTTCCTCAATATTACGCCCGAAATTCATCTGAGAAGGTGATTTCGGAGCCGTCCAGAGAAAAAGGATCAAAAGCAGGAATCTTAATTTTCCTTGTAAATGAAATAAACTTTGTTTACTTGCATTAACTCCCAGACCACAGGCTCTTGCCCATTTAGACATATCTTTCAGAGAACCCTGAAGAATGTCCCACAATGTTGGTAGATGCTTTTCCTGTACCACTATCGCGACCTCGTCAGCATATGCGACAACATGACAACCACGTGCTTCTAGAGATGTTGGCATTGAATTCAGAGCCAGGTTCCAAAGAAGCTGCTAAAGAACACCTCCCTGTGGTGTGCCCCTATTGACAAATCGACAGGCGCTCCCAATTTAGACGTCATACGATTATTGGCAAGTAGATTTTTCACCATTAAAACTATCCCACGCTTCACTCCCAGACCAGACAATGCCACAATTATAGAGTCTGGGATGACATTATTAAAAGCCCCCTCTACATCAAGAAAGGCCCCCTAGACCAAAAGCGACCTCTCGATGGTACCAACAAGCTCATGAAGAGCTGTTTCCGTTGATCTACCCTAGATGTATGTTGCCTTGTCGGAAGCAGGTCAATCACTCCACGCAAATATGAGTCTATCATTCGTTCCATTGTCTTTAATAAAAACTAAGGACTGAAATCCTTCCGATCTTTTGGGAATTTTTCCAGCCTTCGGGATAAAGACGACTCTGGTATCCTTCCATTTTAAAGAAATATACGACCAGTTAATGAATGCTGTGTATAGATTATACAGCCAAGGGGCTATAAAGTCTGACACTTGGTGCATCTCAGCCGGGATTATACCGTCAGGTCCTGGGGATTTAAAGGACCTGAAACTTTCAATCGCCCAGATTACTGTTGGCATATTTATTATTTCCGAATCAAGCATCTGGTGCATCAGAACGTTTCAAAGTTTGAAACGGCGTCATGGAACTGTCAGGAAAATTCATGTTTATAAGGAGATCCAGCGACTCTCCCCTGGAAGAAGACCAAACCCCATTAGGATCTTTTACTTATCCCAGTGTGGAAGGAGAAGAAGCCAGAACTTTGCGCACCCTAGATGACTCGGAAACGTCTTCTATGTTTTCAAATTTGGCAATTCTTATCATCTTTTTATAACTCTAAAGTTGCAGCCTGTATGGAGACCAGTCCTCGTCCGCTCTTCAAGATTTAGCTGATACGGTGTTAGTTTTAAAAAAGAACTATTGAATTAGTTCTATCTTTAGACCTAAGATATTTTAAAACATAAACACTGATTAATAATGTTCTTTCACTTCTTTAAACATTCAGTAAATTTGTCATATTTTTTAGTTTCAAAATATTGCGTTTAAAACAACCCATTACTTAAATAAATAACATTGATTTCAACAAAAATGCTATTAAAAAATTGTAACACATGAATGTATTTATCAAAATTGTAGAAAAAAAGGGGAGAACCTAGGCCAACCCTATACTGACATCCCATGACCCACTAAAAATGTTTGGCAACTCGTTGACTATATGAACTAAAAGTGAAACAAAGTCTATTTAAAACCCAAGAAGGGGGAGAAGATGCTAAATATTAGTACACAGAGAAAAATAAATTTCTAACTGAATTTTTCAGTTGTATCAACTCAAAGTTCGGTTGCTGCTACTAAATTTTTGCTGTGGCAGACGAATTATTTAGTAGTATCAATTAAAAGGCAGTTGTATTAACAAAATATAGTTGTAACTACCGATATTTAGTTGTTACAACCGTAATACGAATGCGTCAACCAACTTTTTGGTGCAACAACTGAATTTCAGTTGGAAATTAGCAAATTTGTTTTCTGTGTGTAGATATTTCAAAAATAAGCTCACACCAAAAAGCAAATGCTAGTTTTAGAATATTTTGTTTTTGACTACTTTAATAGCATAAAACTATGAATATTATATTTAGTTTATATTATGAGAATATTTTTTTTCGAATTGATGTAAATATGTGTCACAGATTTACACTCATTCCCATTTAATGTTGGCGACACATTAAGATGAGCAAACATGCGTTCCCTACTTTACAAAATGAGTAGGGTACACAAAAATCATCCCTTTTTTCAATATTTACAAACCAAAAATAATAAAATGAGTCGTCGAGCATTAAATCTAGCGCATAATTATTTAAATCGCTGTCACATGTGTATGCTGTATGACAATGAACATGAAATTCCAAACAAATTCGTATTTTTAACAAGTGTAGCAAAGACTGACGCGGGAAATTGTGGTTGTGGCAGTTTTGAAAGCTGTGATTAAGTTCCCAAAAAACAAAACAAAAATTAAGTTTTCCATGGGGTTTATTAATAATTTTTTTTGAGGATTTATGATCATGTTGAAATGTAAACATGTTGTTATTACCAACTAAAAGAGTCCGTCATGCAGTCTCCCTGTCGGGGCATGAATATTAACTATACTATATTAAAAAAATTAAACAAAGAAAGTACATTTGTTAAGGAGGAATTTATTGGTTTGGTATTGTTTTTGATGTAAAGAGATCAAATTTCACCTGAAATCGCATTAGATTTCAGCGACCGAATGTTTTCGCCTTATATGAAATCCAGATAGAGGAGAGGAGATCCACAGGATTTCCATATAACAGGATATCATTTTGTATCCCGATTTGTTCTTTATCGTGGCTCTGCGTTATTTATTCAAGAAAAAGTAGGGACTATCGTTTTTCATTCAGAAAAGTGATGCAGAATATAACTCCCTTCGGGTTAAGTTTCAAATCAGGTCACACTTTTTAAGCTTCGGGTTCGTTTATAGGAGCCCGAATTTAGATACGGTGAGCTCCTATAATTGTTTTGATGCCATATTCGATTCTACTACTGGAATCCTTGGGGCCTGCCCGAGTAGTGAAATAGTCATTGTCGGGCATTTAATGCGAACAACTCATCCTGTTTACGCCATTCTAGCCATACTACTTCCGAGCCATATTCGCTGGAAGGAATCACCTTGTGAAACTTATGGATGTTATAAATATAAATAAATTGTAATACCCTTGACCATTTTCTCACCTTGCATCCTGCCAAATACATCCCTCCGAATGGAGGGTGGAAAGGGTGGTCTTTATCCCAAAGCGGGAAAGATAAACCACAACACCTCAAAGGATTACAGATCTGTCATCGTTTTTATTGAAAACACTGGAAAGACTGGTAGATGTCTATGTGAGAAGTACCCTCACATTGGACAATTTCAGCGAGGCCCAACATGCCTATCTTCAAGGTAGGTCTGTTGAGATGGCTTTAAGCGATGTTGTCGAGCTGATTGAGGATACTCTTCACAAAAAAGAGTATGTTTTGGCATCATTTCTGGACGTTTAAGGTGCGTTTAACAATGTCAAAATATCATCAATTCTTAATGCGCTTCAGAATACAGGAACGGACACACAGATCACTTAATGGACGGGTAACATGCAGGAAAGCAGGGCGATAAACTCGAAAATAGGTGATGGTGAAGCGAGGAAAGTAGTTACAATGGGCACTCCACAAGGAGGAGTGATCTCTCCTCTTCTGTGGAATCTTGTAATAAATGAGATCCTCGAGTCCAGTACCACCCAGGGCCCCCGACCTCTGGGTGGCCCAAAAAGGCCGATAAATTTGCTTATGGCCTATTCACACCTGAGGTGAAATCTCGTTCGAACTATATTTCGACTTTTCCTATAGGAAAAGTCTCAGATTCTAAGACTTTTTCATATAAAAATGGTATCAAATACTGAAACCGAGATTCCGAGACCTTCTTCTGGTAGAAAAAGTATCAGATTTTGAAACATATTTCTTATAGAAAAGTAAGAATACCTCGAGCTAGAAAACCCCTACTCAAAATATATATTTTTTATTTCTTATTAAAACATGAAACAAAAAATCTTTTTTCTTGTCATCCAATTTAAACTTTCCAGGGGCCCCCAAATTCTTGTGTGCCCAGGGTCCCGCTATACCTTAATACGGCCCTGCTCAAGTCACTTAACGGAATGGATATCAAGGTCGCTGCCTACGCTGATACCGTTGTGATCCTAATAAAAGTTAAGTTTTACCAACGATTAGCGAATCCATGGAATCAGCGCTCAAGATACTCTCAACGTGGGCAAAGGACAATGATCTGGGAGTTAATCCCGTCAAAACCAAACTTGTCTTGTTCATAAAAAGGGCTAAGATATACAGGTTTGTTCTTCACAAATTAGATGAAATCACCCTGGAACTATCTAATGAGGCAAAATACCTGGGACTAATCCTTGAGAAATACAGAGGAAAGGATGAACAAGTTTTTATGTGCTTTCTACACCTGCAGAAGAGCTTTCGGAAGAAGGTGGGTCTAAACCCGTTTATTATCCACTGGATGTATGGTGCGATAATTAGACCAATACTTACCTATGGTTCGGTGGTGGAGAGCAGTGAGTATGAAATCATATCTCTGCAATCCACAGAAGGTACAACGACTGGCGTGTGTGGGTATCACAGGTGCTATTACATCAGCACCCCAGGCTGGCCTGGAAGTGATACTAAACATTCAGCCCGTAGATATTTACGTCAAGAGCACTGCAGAAAAATCGGCTCTCAGGTTAAGTACGGTCGGCGGGACGAAACTGGAACTGAAAACCGACTATATTTCACCACAAACGAACTTTGACAGAAACTTCGAAGTCCAAATACCGACAAGGGGGAAAACTCTCCCAGTCAGAAACTGCCAACCGTTCCAAAGAAAAAGTCTCGGCAAAGCATTTTGTTTTTTGTGTAGAAGGTAGTATGAATTCGAAAAAGTGCTTTCCAAGCGCTTTGCCAATGTTTTTCTATTTAAATCCGTTCAAAGTATAAACTTTTTATTAAAATTGATTAATTTTCATAACAATTGGAATATTTTTTATTTCCCTGCAGGATAAGTGGCCGGTCCTTGATAGTTCTCGTGATATGTCACTTATACACAATGACCTACATATTACAAACTTGACACCTTTTATATAAAAACACCTGTTTCTTTCGTGAGGAAGTGTCTTAAACTCCGGATACATCACCCTTAAACTCCGGATACATCACCCTTAAACTCGGGATACATACCCGTTTCGGTTCAATACACCACTTTTTTTCTTGAATTTTGCAAATTTTTTCCTAAAAGCATTTTAATAAATTTTTTATTCCAAAACGCAAAGAAAACTGCAAACTATTTTTTTCCGGGACATAGAAAATTGTTCAAAGTTTGTTCAAATTTTTTTTATCCTAATAAATGAGTCAATAAATTTTTTTATCCTAATTTAATAAATTTCTTTATTCAAATAAACACCAAAAAAAGTTATGTCTTATGGACTTATGTATACAATTTAGATACGTCCCATTTTTTGTTCTAAAAGTGCTATAATAGTACCATATTTTTTGTTTTTAAAGCGCTTTCAAAGCGCTTTAAAATAGCAACGGCATACCGTTTACCGTGGTTATCATTTTGGACGCTGGGAGAGTACTAAACTGTGGTGCTTTCCCAGCACCAGCTCTCCCGTTTGTATTTTTCTGCCTGGGCTGTTATTACGATCTCAATGTATACTGACGGATCAAAGATGGAGATGGGTACATATTCGGGAGTGCAGAGTACACCCTGCCTCGAAATAGGGGCCTTATTGGGACTTCTGGATAAGTGTAGTGTTTTCCAGGCTGGAGAACTTGCAATTCATAAAGCCGCGTAGATGATTATGCATGGGACCTTCGTCCTTGCGCCATTAACATTTTCGTGGATAGTGTCGTAGCTCTAAAGGCCTCAAAATCAAACACATAGTAAAATCGTGAATCTGGATCCCTGGACATTGTGAGGTCGCTGGGAACGAATTGGCTAATGAATGTGCGAGAAAAGGCTCGGAATCGGTGGGGGAACGTGTAGAACCTGACATCTCGGTTCCTAGTGGAATTGATAGGATATCTGAGGATAGGATGAAGGCAACTGCCAGATCCTAAGAGGACAAAAAGTCATCTCAGTTTTGACAAACGGACGGTTAGCCTATTAGTGGGAGTACTTACAGGACAAAGTATGATTGGCCAAATGACCGTGCGTATAAAAATTTCGGATAGGGACTATTGTAGAAGTTGTGGGGAAGTGGAGGAGGAGTCAGTGAAGCACTTGTTATGTGAATTTGGGGCAAATAATTTTCGATGACCTATATTGCCTTAACGGTGTCTAATTGATATCTCTAGCAGAATATCTTAGAGAATCGGGGTGTTTCAAGAAGTAAAAAGATTTTTTTTGTATCAGAGAGGAGACGAGAAATAACAATGAAGATCATAAATAAGTCTCCAAGGCCGGATGGTATTACGGCAATGGTGCTAAAACGGTGTGCTTCATTGATTTCTCGTTCTAACCCTATTTCGCTACTCGTGCCGGGTAGAAGTTTTTGCACACGTAGAAAGGTGGCCAATGTTCAGCCAACCCCTGAAAAAGGTTACGCTAAGAACCAGGAGTATTACCGCCCAATACCAATTTGATAGTGTTTCTCCAAGGTGAAGGACAGCATGTTTAATCACCACCTAGTAAATAATCCATAGTCCAATTTACTTTTGTCCGATCGACAGTTTGGTTGTTATAGAAGTCATTCTACGGGAGACCTGTAATCGTCCTGTCGGATCGTTGGAGTCGTTATACTCACAAATTAGGGGAAAACAAAGTAGTTGCTCTTGATATTTCGAAAGCGTTCGATCGTGTGTGGCACGGTGCAGTCGTTTTGAAGCTTATTGCGTTTTGTGTTGGTAATAAAGATTTGGAGTCTATTTAAGAGTGCTTGTTTTCAGACTGAGTTAAAGATTGACAGACCTTTGCAGTGTTTACTAGCCAGAAATTTTGGTAATAAAAGAGGAAGTTGAACGTCTTGCCTATTCAATTTTTTTTACGGGAATTAGAAAATATTGCTATTGCTCCAAAACGCAAAAAAATGTGTCTGGGTAGTTCGAAAAATTGTGAAAATTTTTTGGACTAAGGAAAATTTGAAATTTACAAAATGTACGAACTACTTTTCACCTGTTACATGACAGGTTAAGACCTTGCACCGTTTTCACCAGTCATGGGATATGTGATTTCAGATCGACTGACACCCTCTTTAAATTTGTTGAAATTATCGAACACGTTCTATGCAATTGTTCGGCCCTCTCTGGACGGAGTCTTTTTTAAATTTTTCTAATATGTTGGCAGTTTCAAAAGATATTCAAAATGTTTTAGCTGCAGGGGCAAGTAAAATATCACTCACATTGTCCCATCCAACGTACTTCAGAGACTATGTGTCCTGACTTTAAGCATTAGCATCCGCTGTAAACCTTACCTATTATGCACGTAGATTCGGCAAATCCTAAATTTAGCATTTAAAAAAATTAAAAAAAAATAATAAATATCTGTCACCCTAATTCAGACAGACACATTCACGCAAGTGTTCATATTTTAATAACTTAACATATTTTTAAATATTTTTTGTCGAACATATGTGTCATAATGACGTTCCATACTCGCACTTATGAATGAACATCATAATTTTAAATTAAAAATAAATAGTACACATAGAACCCATGGATATTCATATTCTTGTATATCCAATATAGTTGACTTGGAAGGTCATTTTTAGTAGAACTGTTCTAAAATATAAATTTTTTAATGTTTGTTTTATAATTATCCAAATTTTTATGGACGACGTTGATGTTCATGATGATTCAATAGCATAAAATGATTATTTCATAGTTGTTTGATAAAGTGCGCATTCTTATTTTAAATTAGTTTATTTGTGTTACTACTTGATCTTTGGGCGATTAACCAGACCATGAGTGTGTATATTAATAAAATGTGTTTTAAATGATGTGAGTAATTTATAGTAAATTTTTATTATCTTAGTAAATGGTATGTACTATAATAAAACTCCCATAATTCGACACTCTTAAATGTTGATACCTCTTGGGAGGTTTCAATAATGGTAGTCATTGTATATAAAATCCACAGATGAAGAATTTGGGATTTAAAATGTCTCGCGTCTTAGGTAAGGTCTGAAGTGAGTGCTAAAATTTCACGTCAGTACCCTAGTAGTCAATGCAGTTAAACCAAATTTAGATATCTAAATAGCTTCTGTAACGATTTTCTTTTTAAAATGTAAATTGTTACTGTAGCCAATTGCAATCGATTTTTTTTCAAATATTCGGTGGTTCTTTTACTCTTTTACACAACACTTATGATGATAATAAGGTGCGGAAAAGAACAAAAAAAAAAAAAACAAATATTTGTCACCCGGTTTTTAGTATGTGAGTTATTGGTATTTGCTAATACTTGAAGTAGAATTTGATCTCATTGCATCATTTTATTTTACTTCCTTTCAATTGAGAGATCATCGTGTTCAGAACAAGTTCTTGAAATAAAAAAAATAAATTATATCCAAAAATACTAAAGTAATCATATTACATAACCTAGTAATTAGTTGTGATTCTAAAGTATTATTAATCAGCCGGTTAAATAAATTGCTTATTATTGCTTTAATGGTAAGATTTTGTGAATTTTCTATTAAAATATCTGCTTTATTAAAAACCTGAAATTTTCCACTTGCCATATGTAATTTCTGTAGGTGGTTGGAACACCGATCCATTTTATTTCGATACCCCTAACAAGACAAGAAAAAGAGTATTATAAAGTTGGCATAAGGAAATTGTGATCAGGTTATTGGAAGCCCTGATTCACATGCTCGTTAGTGATAGAAGTCAACCCTCACGTCCCAAGTTTTACATAAAACTGACCAGTCACGCGGCTCAGCCACTTAAAGTAAGTAATTAATTTTTTTTGTGAGGGACTTGGAATTAATTTGGGAAATAATTTTAGTTTTTGGATTTACGCATATTCCGGTCAACGATACAAATGCCATATCTAAGATAAACCAATTTTCTTCAATAACCGGTCCAGATCAAACAAACCAAGGATAGGCAATAAATACCGTAGTGACTATTGCTTTAGCTTGGCGTTACGTCCAATACAATATAATTGATTTAGCTAAAATCATTTAGCTAAAAATCTAAGAAAACTTCTAACATAAGTTCCTTACTTACATACACCCAAAACTAAAATCTTTTTTCCTTAAAAAAAAAAAAAAAAAATTCATATTTTTTTTCGGCTATCCTTCTAAATCTAATATCACTAATCTGAAATTGCGTAATAGATACTATTACTATTAAAACTTTATTTTTTTTGTTTCTACTTCATTCTTAAATTGAATTTCATTGATAACTTTAAATTTCATTCATAAATTTAATTTTCTCTCCCTTCTTTCATTTAAAAATTATTATTATATTTTACTAATCCCTACTTTCTTACCATTTTTCTTTATTCTCTACTTTTCATATTTTTCTTTAAATCATATTCTAGATTTATCTCTTTCTTCCACACTGAATACTTATTGCTAATCAATACTTCTGAAGTTATTGTTAATTGTAATAAGTACTCAGTTATCGTCGGTCCGTTTCTTAACTCGTAAGTTCGCGAATTTACAATTTTTAAATATAAAAAGAGAAAACTAAATTAAAAAAAAAAAAAAAAAGATAAATAAATCAAATATTATTAAATACAAGTTATCTATTTAAGTTAAAAATTTAATAAAAAAAAAAGTGAAATATATGAAAAGTAAATACAGAATAAGAAAAAAAAACATATAATTAATTTAATATAAAAAAAAACAAAACAAAGGAAAAAAAAAATTTTAAGTGAGAGTTTAAAATATGTATTTAGAAAAGAAACAAAAAAAAAAACTTACTTATTTGTTTTTGAAAAAAAAGAGACTAATCCTATAAAATAACCAACAACATCAAATAATTTTTTTTAATAACAAATTTTTAAGTCCTCAGTTGCAGTCAGAAAAGGCCTTTTATGACGACACCACAAGGAAAAATATAAAATTGTAAGTTGGAAACAAATTATAAAATTATTATTTTCGTTATATTTATATTCTTTTTTTTTCTATAAAATTTATTTTTACAAAAACAATTTACTTTCATTTAATATTTGTGAGTACGGCGAATTCAGCCGAGACACAAACCTTCTCACAATTTTGCTCTGTTTGTTTTGGTCATTTGTTTTCATTGGAAATCAATGGGTTCAATGACTACATAAAGTAAATTTTTAAATTTCTTATATACATACAATATTTTTTTTTTTTGTTACTTACACCTAAGCCTCGAATATTTTTGTATAACCATGTTATTTGATATAAAAATATTTATAAAGTTAATCATATGTTAATCATTTACTTAAAAATAATTTCTAAACCTAATCATAATTATATATCGTCACCTAAAATGCAAAAAGCCCTAACTAACATTTTATTAATTTTGCTGGAGAAGCAAAAAACCGTATTCAATGATATTTTAAATTTGTTAATAACTTTCTTGTTATTTAATGAATTTGCCTAAAATTTTGTGAGGACGTTCTTTTAATAAATATGAATCAAAATAAATCAAAAAATATTTAAAAAGTTTTTTGTTTAGTTACGTCCATTAGCGATTGCCCAAATCACATGTTTTTTAATTTTGGCTATAAAATCGCTAATTTTTATTATGCAGTCCTAATTTTTTTGTGGAGACGTGTATGTTGATAAAGTAATCCAGAACTAATCAAAAAACTGATTTTGAATTTCTTGTTAGTTAGGGCCTTTTGCATTTTAGGTGACGATATATTACACTGTTTTTTTTTATGAATTTATTATAAACAAAAAAATGAATTGCTAAATCAAAATAAATAGAGGAATGTTAAATTTAAAGCCATGGTGTTAAAATAATTTAAAGATCTGTAATAGGGGCAATTCATTATATACTCAGAGCATTAGAGTTGCCATAGGTGTTTTCAGAATCATTTTTTTGGGTGGGTAAATTGTGCTCCTGGGTCAAAATCATCTGACTCCGTAATCCTGTACACTTGTGTTCAAACAAATTAATTGTACTCCAAACTGGCATTTCAACTTGAGGCATGTTGTATTTATTTTTATGTTACGTTTGTTAGTGAGGTTGGATAAAAGAACCACGCCAGACTGAAGGTAGCCGGAGGACAAAACCAGCATGCCTCTTCACTCCTAGCTTCACATCGAATTTGTACATTATTTAGACCAAATGCGTAACATAGAATGGCTCCCAACGACGTGGCCAAAACTTTGGCCCAATGAACGCTAAGTTGTACTTAGGATATTTTGTTTGTTGTTTATTGCTATTTGTATAAAAAAAAAAAAAATTACAAGTTCAAATAACATCACCTTATTATTTTGTCAATGTTGAAGTCTCAGTGTAAAAAGTAAACTTGTTATCCTGTAATGCTCAATATTTGCAAAATTAAATAAAATTAAATATACAATGGGGTAGTAAGTATTCAATTTTTTTTTACACCTTTTCTTGCGTGAGATGAATATTCAAAATTTTAGTCCATATTCAATGAAATCTTTAAATTGTTGAATTATGTTGCAAAAACTTGTTTTATGTTCACACAACTTCTTTTTCTCAAATTGAGTGTCCTAAATGATAAAGTTTGCAATCGTTTCAGTTGCATCTTAATTTTTGGAAAGCAAATAAAATATTACACCATTTAGCAAAAACACAAAATACTACTTTAATTTACAAGACATTACTACAAATCTTTTTATTTTGTATAATTGGCAGTCAATATTAAAAAAAAAAAAATATAGTAAAAACGTTTGTCAGAATTAATTTGATTCTTTTTTTTTAAATCAGAAACTTTGCACGTTTTATTGTATCACAGATCTTTTTTTTTTTTTTTGTCATGAGCATTGTTTAACATTCCTCACCATTTTATGATAGATTTTTCTTCCTTTTCCAATTTTACGTATAAACCAAAATTTTTTTTTATCTGCGTAATTTGCCAAGTATGATAACAAGAAATAAACAATCTAATTCGAAAGCTAATCAAAAATCTCCAAGTAAATATTCACGTCAAACTGTTGCTCGAGGGCGCGGTAGGACACCAATTAAAAATCTTTCTTTAGGCTCCATTGGTGCACCCTTTAATCCTAGAAATAGTTTAGCAAGAACACCACCCAAAACTTCAAATTCTGAACTATCCAGTAATTCAGATATTCAAGAAATTGAAAATCATCCAATTTTGGATAACCCTAGTCGAAGTCTTCTAGAACTTTCTTATACAGACTTAAGATTTGAAACTGATTCTATTCCAGAATCATTAGATTCTGTAAGTAGTATAAATATGAACGGTTCATCAAATTCTGCTAAAATGAGTCAAGCTCCAAATCCACAACAACTGCCTTTGGAAAATGCTCCACAAAGTCATAGAACGACTCCCATAACTCATCAACAGCCTTCTGCTGGAGCATCTCACACAGGAACTGTTCCAAAGTCTCAACTACCGGGTTTAGAAAATGTACCACAATATCTAAATCAATCAATAGTTCACAAACAGTCTTCTGCTGCCACATCACAAACGGGAACAATTCCAAAACAACAGCAACAATTTTCATTACATAACACCCAATCTCAAGATATGGGTTCGTCAATGCGACAACCGCCTCCTCATCCACCAGTTACTCAACAACCTGATATAAATCAAATTGTTAACCTCTTAGAAAAGACAATTCTTTCTAACCAAGAAGAGTTTAGGCGAGAGTTATTTCAAATAAAGGATACCATAAATGGTATAAGAGCTAGTTCTGAACCTTTTTTACCACAACCTGGCTATGCAGGGGCTCATAGTAGTCCTTCGCATAACAGAATGGACCCCCTTTTAGACTCATCAGAATTAAGAGGTCGCCAAAGCCATAATAATAATAATAATAACTCGAATTCTAGTTCAAATATAAAAATGAAAGAGTGGAAGGTTACATTTAACGGAAAAGGTAGCGTAGAAGATTTTTTATTTAAACTGGAAACTCTTTGCCTTCGTAATGATAAAACCGATGAGGAACTTATGTCGAATTTTCATATTTTTGTAACCGGACTGGCCGAGTCTTGGTATTGGCTTTTCATTAAGAAAAATCCAAATGCCACATACGAGTTTTTAAAGTATTCCATCATGAAAGAATATGAACCACTTGAAGATGAGCACGATAATTATATGAAGATTTGTTTAAGAAAACAAGGGCCGCGTGAAAGTTATAACGATTTTCATTCAGCAATTCTTACTTTGAACTCCAAATTAAAAAGTCCAGTTAAAGATACAAAATTAATCAAAATAATTTTAAAGAACATAAACCCCGGCTTAAGTTTCAGTCTCCTTAGGTCAAAACATACAAACCTAGAAATTTTTCGAGAAGATGCTCGAAAACTAGAGCAACATTTAATAGATAATAAAGGTCATTTCCCTTTTTCCTATAATCCAAAGACGGTTAGTGAAATAGACTTAGGAGAAGAAAGTGACATATCTGATTTAGATCCGCAAATTGATGCTTTGCAATTAAAACGTAAGCCAGATTACTCAAAAATTTTATGTTGGAATTGTTCAAAATATGGACATTCGTATATATACTGTCCGGAAAAGGATCGTAGCTTATTTTGCTATAAATGTGGGCAAAAAGGAGTAACAACCCCAGAATGTCCAAATAAACACACGGGAAACCAGAAAACGAGCGAGTTTACCAACGGGGACTCTCGTTCAGGTCGTTAAATCCCGAAATTGAAACTCCTGTCCGTCCGAATTATACAGAAAAACTGGTTTCGAACAGAATTTTAAAATGTCGACAACGTTTTCAAAATCGTAAATTATTTCGAAAAGTTATAGAATCCGTCCGATTATGTAATGAAAATGATGATAGACCTTATGCAAAAATCAAAGTATTTGATGAAGCAATCCACGGTTTACTAGACTCAGGGGCTAGTGTGTCCGTTCTGGGTAGAAATTGTCTAGAGTTTTTAAATAAATACCCTGTCCATATTAAACCATTCCGATGTTCAATTTCCACCGCTGACGGCTCTCGTCAATCGATAGCAGGTTATTGTACTCTACCTGTCATTTACAGAAATATAACTAAAAATATTGATTTCTACCTTGTTCCTTCGTTAAAGCAATCGGCTTATTTAGGAGTTAATTTTTGGAGAGCTTTTGCTTTAGCTCCCAATATTATTCCTGAAATAAACGAATTGTCTGAAGAAGTGATAAATGATCAACATTTGCATTCTTTAAGCCCTGACCAACAAATAGAGCTTGAAAAGGTGATTTTTGAATTTCCTTCGTTCTCTAAATCAGGGCTCGGGTGTACTACATTATTGGAACATCACATAGACACTGGTGATGCTCCTCCCATTAAGTCTAGACATTTTCCATTATCACCGCCACGTCAAACAGAGGCTTACGCGGAAATTGACCGGCTCCTTAGTATGAACGTGATAGAAGAATCCAACTCTCCATGGTGCAGCCCAGTAGTGTTGGCAAGGAAGCCCGGTAATAAAGTTCGTCTTTGCTTGGATTCACGCAAAGTGAATGCCGTAACAAAGAAAGACTCGTATCCTTTACCCCATATCGGTGGTCTCTTGTCACGACTTAAGGATACACATTTTATAAGTGGTATAGATTTAAAGGATGCGTTTCTTCAAATAAAGCTTTCTGAAGCCTCAAAGGAGAAGACTGCTTTCGCAGTTCCCGGGAAGCCACTTTTTCAGTATAAAGTGATGCCTTTCGGCCTTTGTAATGGGCCACAAACCATGAGCCGACTTATGGATAAGGTCATACCTTCCAGGCTAAGAGAAAATGTATTCATCTACCTGGATGACCTTTTAGTGTGCAGCGCGGATTTTGAGACACATTTAACAATGCTTAAAGACGTAGCCCTATGCTTGAGAAAAGCAAATCTCACAATTAATGTGGAAAAGAGCAAATTTTGCCAACGCGAAATTAAGTATCTTGGATACATAATTGGCAATGGTTGTCTAAAAGTAGATGCGGAAAAAGTCAGCGCCATCCGAGATTTTCCTCTTCCTAAAACACCACGACAGGTACGGCGTTTTGTAGGAATGTGTAACTGGTATAGGTGTTTTATTAAAAATTTTGCCGGTTTATCGGGTCCACTCACTGATTGTTTGAAAAAATCTTTTAAACCTTTTCGGCTTTCAAATGAGGCAATAGAGTCCTTCAATAAACTGAAGGATATGCTTTCAACCGCTCCTGTTCTGGCACAACCAGACTTTTCACGTGAATTCATCATTCAATGTGATGCGTCCAAAGTTGGTGTTGGTGGGGTTCTTTATCAAATGGACGACGAAGGTAATGAACACCCAATTGCATTTGTCTCACAAAAGTTGAACAAATGTCAAAAAAATTATACAGTCACAGAACTGGAATGCATGGCTGCGGTCATTTGTGTTAAAAAATTTAGACCCTACGTTGAAGGCCTTCCATTTAGAATAATAACGGATCATTCAAGCCTCCGCACAGTGCCACATTTGGCCAATCTAGGACGACAAAAATCCAATTTTATTTATATTGACTTGAAATTCGGTTAACATGTTCGTTTTGACTTCGAAAATAACATTATGAAAAATATGGGAGGACGGTTAAGGGCCACGCCCACTTTTTTTAAAATTTGGAATTTTGGTTATAACTTCTTTAAATTTGGTATATATACTCTCAATGACTGTAGAAATAATAACACAAAAAAAAGGGGCGGTCAGGCAACTGCCACGCCCACTTTTTTAAAATATGTTTAAAAAATATGTAAAAAGAAGGTTTACACATCGCCCCACTGTAGTCGGCGTCGCAGACGGTCGCAAAAGTTAGCTGTTGAAATAAGTACTATGGATATTGGTCAATATATCTGAAAAAGTCCGGAGACCAATACGGACCAAACACAAAAGTTCTATTCCATCAAGAAAAATAAATATATAATTTTCTTTTCAAAAATTTAGATTTTGTTAAAAATTTAATAAAAAATAGAAAAATTTGTTTAAAAAACAAAGAAAAAATATGACTTAAAGCATTTAAATATCCTTTAAAATTACCAAAAAAGAGTGGATAAATATCTCTTTTTGTTCAAAAGTTACAACAGTTTAAACTCGACTTAATTTATGCGAAATAATGTACACTAGTTACAGGATTTTACAGGATGCAACTTTATGCACCCACCTGTTAGTAACGAACAGGATTATCGTTCTTATATGATTATTTCCGTGCTATAAGGAATGTTTTATAAAACATACAAACATATCATGAAAATCGGGGAACTTTTTTTTTTGATTTTTGTCGTGCTAGATTGACCAAATGTGGCACTGTGCTCCGTTGGCTCATGAACCAGAAAGACCTAAATGGCAGACTGGCGAGGTGGAGCTTAAAACTTCAGGGGTTCGATTTTAAAATCGAACACCGAAAAGGATCTTTGAATGTGGTCCCCGACACCCTTTCCAGGTTCGACGTTGACTCCCTTGATTTGTCTAAATGTGTTTTTGATATTGATTTGAATAGTGTAGAGTTTTCCAGTGAGGAGTATAAAAAGTTAATTGACACAGTCTCTAAGAATCATGACTCCTTGCCGGATATATGTATAAAAGACAAAAAAATTTATAGGCGTGTCAAATTTAGATATGGGGCAGAGGATGAAGAAGAATCTCTGTGGAGACTTTGGCTTCCAAAAAATTTAGTCCCTTCCGTTGTGGAAAAAACTCATAATCAGGATTCATGTCACGGTGGCTATGCAAAAACGCTTGCTCGTGTACGTCAGAAGTTTTATTGGCCTTCGATGGCAAAGGATATAAAAACCTATGTAATTAGCTGCGATATTTGTAAATCAATTAAATCACCTAACATTTCATTGAAACCCATGATGGGTAATGGTTTTGTCACTTCGAGACCTTTTCAGCGTATTTATTGCGATTTTCTCGGGCCATACCCCCGATCTTAACGTCAAAACACATCTCTTTTCATTGCCCTTGATCATATGACGAAATTTATATATTTAAAACCGCTTCGGTCTGCTACATCAATGAATGTAATAAGTTTTTTTCAAAATGATTTCTTTACCACATACGGTGTACCTCAATTTATCCACAGTGATAATGGTAAACAATTTGTTGCTAAGGATTTTCAGGAGTTTTTATCAAAATATGATATAACACATATCAAAACAGGTCTCTATTCGCCTCAGGCAAACGCCTCCGAGCGTTCTAATAGAGAAATTGTGTCAAAAATTCGAAATTTTCTCAAAAATGATAAAAATCACCAAAATTGGGATAAGGACATACCTACAATCCTATCTGTACTTCGTAGTGATTACCATACCTCTATAAAATGTTCACCCTATTACGCGTTATTTGGCCAAAATATGGTTCAGCACGGGTCAACATATAAAATTTTAGAAAAGCTAGGTTGCTTGCGTGATGATGACATCGATTTTAAAGAAAATTCAGATCGTTTGAATAGGATTCGTAGTAAAATTTCAGAAAATATTGAATTGGCCCATGAAAAGTCATCCAAAACGTATAACCTCCGTGCTAGAAAAATAAATTTTGTTGATGGACAGGTCGTGTTTAGAAAGAATTTCTCTCAAAGCGACGCTTCTAAAGCTATAAACGCGAAATTTTTACCCAAATTTGTAAAATGTAAAGTCAAACGAAAGCTTGGCAATTCTCTCTATGAATTGGAGGATATGAATGGTAAAGTACTAGGTAAATATCATGCATCTGATATTCGTCCTTAAATTCCCGGCTTTGTGGGTCGAGCCACACTTGAACGCTAAGTTAAAATCATTCTTCAAAACAATTTGTAAAATCTTCCTGTTCGCACCTTCGAAAAATCTTGAAGCGAAGCAGGTTTGTAACGATTTTCTTTTTAAAATGTAAATTGTTACTGTAGCCAATTGCAATCGATTTTTTTTCAAATATTCGGTGGTTCTTTTACTCTTTTACACAACACTTATGATGATAATAAGGTGCGGAAAAGAACAAAAAAAAAAAAAACAAATATTTGTCACCCGGTTTTTAGTATGTGAGTTATTGGTATTTGCTAATACTTGAAGTAGAATTTGATCTCATTGCATCATTTTATTTTACTTCCTTTCAATTGAGAGATCATCGTGTTCAGAACAAGTTCTTGAAATAAAAAAAATAAATTATATCCAAAAATACTAAAGTAATCATATTACATAACCTAGTAATTAGTTGTGATTCTAAAGTATTATTAATCAGCCGGTTAAATAAATTGCTTATTATTGCTTTAATGGTAAGATTTTGTGAATTTTCTATTAAAATATCTGCTTTATTAAAAACCTGAAATTTTCCACTTGCCATATGTAATTTCTGTAGGTGGTTGGAACACCGATCCATTTTATTTCGATACCCCTAACAAGACAAGAAAAAGAGTATTATAAAGTTGGCATAAGGAAATTGTGATCAGGTTATTGGAAGCCCTGATTCACATGCTCGTTAGTGATAGAAGTCAACCCTCACGTCCCAAGTTTTACATAAAACTGACCAGTCACGCGGCTCAGCCACTTAAAGTAAGTAATTAATTTTTTTTGTGAGGGACTTGGAATTAATTTGGGAAATAATTTTAGTTTTTGGATTTACGCATATTCCGGTCAACGATACAAATGCCATATCTAAGATAAACCAATTTTCTTCAATAACCGGTCCAGATCAAACAAACCAAGGATAGGCAATAAATACCGTAGTGACTATTGCTTTAGCTTGGCGTTACGTCCAATACAATATAATTGATTTAGCTAAAATCATTTAGCTAAAAATCTAAGAAAACTTCTAACATAAGTTCCTTACTTACATACACCCAAAACTAAAATCTTTTTTCCTTAAAAAAAAAAAAAAAAATTCATATTTTTTTTCGGCTATCCTTCTAAATCTAATATCACTAATCTGAAATTGCGTAATAGATACTATTACTATTAAAACTTTATTTTTTTTGTTTCTACTTCATTCTTAAATTGAATTTCATTGATAACTTTAAATTTCATTCATAAATTTAATTTTCTCTCCCTTCTTTCATTTAAAAATTATTATTATATTTTACTAATCCCTACTTTCTTACCATTTTTCTTTATTCTCTACTTTTCATATTTTTCTTTAAATCATATTCTAGATTTATCTCTTTCTTCCACACTGAATACTTATTGCTAATCAATACTTCTGAAGTTATTGTTAATTGTAATAAGTACTCAGTTATCGTCGGTCCGTTTCTTAACTCGTAAGTTCGCGAATTTACAATTTTTAAATATAAAAAGAGAAAACTAAATTAAAAAAAAAAAAAAAAAGATAAATAAATCAAATATTATTAAATACAAGTTATCTATTTAAGTTAAAAATTTAATAAAAAAAAAAGTGAAATATATGAAAAGTAAATACAGAATAAGAAAAAAAAACATATAATTAATTTAATATAAAAAAAAACAAAACAAAGGAAAAAAAAAATTTTAAGTGAGAGTTTAAAATATGTATTTAGAAAAGAAACAAAAAAAAAAACTTACTTATTTGTTTTTGAAAAAAAAGAGACTAATCCTATAAAATAACCAACAACATCAAATAATTTTTTTTAATAACAAATTTTTAAGTCCTCAGTTGCAGTCAGAAAAGGCCTTTTATGACGACACCACAAGGAAAAATATAAAATTGTAAGTTGGAAACAAATTATAAAATTATTATTTTCGTTATATTTATATTCTTTTTTTTTCTATAAAATTTATTTTTACAAAAACAATTTACTTTCATTTAATATTTGTGAGTACGGCGAATTCAGCCGAGACACAAACCTTCTCACAATTTTGCTCTGTTTGTTTTGGTCATTTGTTTTCATTGGAAATCAATGGGTTCAATGACTACATAAAGTAAATTTTTAAATTTCTTATATACATACAATATTTTTTTTTTTTGTTACTTACACCTAAGCCTCGAATATTTTTGTATAACCATGTTATTTGATATAAAAATATTTATAAAGTTAATCATATGTTAATCATTTACTTAAAAATAATTTCTAAACCTAATCATAATTATATATCGTCACCTAAAATGCAAAAAGCCCTAACTAACATTTTATTAATTTTGCTGGAGAAGCAAAAAACCGTATTCAATGATATTTTAAATTTGTTAATAACTTTCTTGTTATTTAATGAATTTGCCTAAAATTTTGTGAGGACGTTCTTTTAATAAATATGAATCAAAATAAATCAAAAAATATTTAAAAAGTTTTTTGTTTAGTTACGTCCATTAGCGATTGCCCAAATCACATGTTTTTTAATTTTGGCTATAAAATCGCTAATTTTTATTATGCAGTCCTAATTTTTTTGTGGAGACGTGTATGTTGATAAAGTAATCCAGAACTAATCAAAAAACTGATTTTGAATTTCTTGTTAGTTAGGGCCTTTTGCATTTTAGGTGACGATATATTACACTGTTTTTTTTTTATGAATTTATTATAAACAAAAAAATGAATTGCTAAATCAAAATAAATAGAGGAATGTTAAATTTAAAGCCATGGTGTTAAAATAATTTAAAGATCTGTAATAGGGGCAATTCATTATATACTCAGAGCATTAGAGTTGCCATAGGTGTTTTCAGAATCATTTTTTTGGGTGGGTAAATTGTGCTCCTGGGTCAAAATCATCTGACTCCGTAATCCTGTACACTTGTGTTCAAACAAATTAATTGTACTCCAAACTGGCATTTCAACTTGAGGCATGTTGTATTTATTTTTATGTTACGTTTGTTAGTGAGGTTGGATAAAAGAACCACGCCAGACTGAAGGTAGCCGGAGGACAAAACCAGCATGCCTCTTCTTTCCTAGCTTCACATCGAATTTGTACATTATTTAGACCAAATGCGTAACACTTCTCTCCGGCGTTTGTTCCTTTACTCAAACTTCTTTTACTCATAACTTCTTCAATAATGGTCTAAATTTCAAATTTTTTTCCAAATTTTTGTTTTTTTACGTACTTAAAAAAAAATCCCAAAAAATTCTTAAAAGCGCTCTAGTATGCGAATTTTAAGTTTTAAAATTTATATCTCATTTTTGAAAATTTTTGTACTCTTCGATTTTTTTTGAAATTTTTTTCTGTAAAACTTCTATCGATTCTACAATTTTTTTTGGCCAGGAAGATCGTGGGATAACAATTATTACTATTTTTTAAATTTTTTTGAAAAAATTTTATTGTAATTTTACAATCTTAAATCATTTCTACTGCTCCAATGGTGCGTCATAGAGGGGTCATTTGTAAGACCGACCCACATTAATTTTTACGTCTTAACATTTCTTTGGACCAAACTAATACCCTATCTCCAATTTCTAAGGGGCTCCCACACAAAACGACATTTTTTAAAATTTCCAAATAGGACCAATATTTATGGTAGTTACAAACATCAGCACAAACTCATTATACCCTGTACCACAGGGTGGTGTATGGTATAATAACGTAATTTTTTTACCAACATATTCAAAAATTAATCAAAAATTACCTACAAAAACATTAAAAATTAATGATTTAGTAGGTTATTTTTACAATTTTTCTATTTAATTATATTTTAAAAAATGTTTACCAAAATTTTGGGGAATCGATCCCGCAATCAACTACATTCTGGCCGGACACTCTACCCATCGTGCCAAAGTCACTTGTATTTCAATAAATAATTTTTTTTATTTTTTTTCTACATTATTTTAACAAGGACGTGAGACAAAAATAAGTTGTGAAGAGTATGGAGATAAATAAGTAGTTACTGCTTCGAATTACTAATAAGGAGTAAAAACCCATTACCAATAAGAAGTGAAATAATAAGTTACCAAATGGGAGTAATTAAACATTTAAAATTTCACTTGTTTTTAATAAAAATTAAAAATTGCCTTATTTTTATTAAGATTTTAAGTAATTTTTGAGTTAGTAAAGGTTGAGTTGGAGGTAATGGAGGCAAGCTTATTCGCAATATAATTACCCTCGAAACTTCTTGGGCCAGGGATCTAAAAAAGAGTAATTTTGTTTCACTTGGCCAGCTCTTGGAACGTATCAAAACACTCCAGTGATAGTTTCGATGTTAATTCCCAAGAACACAGAACTAGAAGTGCTTCCTGGCTATCCGACATGATTAAAATATGAGTACCTATCATACCCTTTGCAATATTGACCATAGCGATTCTTATATAAGCTTGAATTTCAGCCACAAAAACTGTAGACCACCAACCCATGGGTTCGGAGATCCGCGTGTTTGGACCGTAAACACCAGCTCCCTTTTAATTTTTGATCCGTCATAATACCGGTTTAGGCTTCTCGTGTCCACAGATGACCCACCTTCAGTTCATTCTATTCTAATCGATATCACGACCTCAAATTTCAGTTCAAAAGGAAGCTCATGGTTGATTATATCCGATGGAATATCCAAGATTCGTCTTATTGAAGAAAGAATATTGGAATTTTCGCTTAAATTGCGAGGGTCAGAGTATTGGATATTCACCCTGCGTGCAGCCATAGTTGTCAGATCTTATAAAAATGCAGAGATGTGTGAGGTATAAAATCGCTTCTTGGGTCAATGTAGAAAAATTTTTCATAGTACCCGTGATAAGATTCCAGTCTTAGAAGTTTGAAGGATTTCCAATGTAACAGTGCCTGGTTAAGTTAGGGTGGCAGTGTCCGTTTGACACCTCGCATAGACCTCTTGGTGCATAGCGATACCACCACATTTTTTTTCATTATCGGTGCAAGTTTAATACGTTCAAGTTCATTGCGAATCCTTTCCATATCCTAAGATCCATTAGCATTATATACTCCAAAGTTCCGAAACTTATCTGACCAGTAATGAATCGGCGGCACCTTGCTACCGGCGGACAGTGACAAAGTATGTGTTCCATCGTTTCATCCACTCCTGGTGAAGCGCATATTTTTCAACTAGCATCTGAAATAAGTCCAATCTTCTTGGCATGAAAGCCGATAAGACAGTAACCAGTTATTGTCCCAGTCAAAGCTAGACATTCCCTTCTCGTAAGTGATAGCAGATATTTAGTTTCCCTCTAAACTTATGTTCACTCAGAAAAGTTTTTCAGTCAGTATTAACGGTTATTCAAAAAGTTTTTAGTTAAAGTTGTTTTAAATTTTTTATTGTTTGATTTTCAAGGAAACTAAAATATTGACTGATTTTCACAGTTGTTAAAAAAAATAAGCTACAAAATTTTTGACTGATTATTCCGTATAATTTTACAGAAGTACGGTTTTTGTGGGTTGTTATTTAATTTAAAAATTGTAAACATTTAAAATAACTGAAATATTATTTGTTTTTATGGAATGTCTTGCCATTTATTAACGTTTAAAAATAACTGAAAAAGTATGTTGTTTAAAATGAAATATAAGTAGTCCGTTATTTAAAACACGATTTTTTTAAACGTTTTTTCGGTTGAATTTACTTACAAAATATTTTGTGTGTTGGCCACAAAGTTCTGCTGATTTGGCATGTTGTTAGATCTCTCCACTCTCTGTTTGCCCTTGCAACATTAATGGAATTTCGTTTAAGTTTGTAGTGCTAAACAAAAATCCATCAATCACCAGCTCCAAGTGTCGAGTGAAAATTTCGAGTTTGTCTGCTTTTCATTTCCCTGTATTCCGGTGTGTCCTGGTAACCATAATAAATTACCTGCAAGTTCTCGAAGCAGAGCCTGGTTACTATAGCAACTTCCGCCGAATTTTCTTTTCTTGGGAGCGACAGCAGCCAGATCTGGAATGAAGTTTCGCACGGCTTACCACCTGCTTATGTTTGGTTAGTCTCTTTAGCGGTGCAAAGTTCACACCTGCCAGCTCTGAAGGAATCTGCAAGAAAGTGTGAAATCTCAGAATTCCTCTTTGCTTTGGGAAAATATGAATCGAATATCAAAATGCTTGGCCTTCTCATTTAAGGAGGTGCTACAGTAAGGTCAGAACTCTCTTTCATAAACGTTTACCTCAGGGACTTCACAGCGGCTTAAATGCCAGTTTAGATGTAAGATGAAGACAACACATTGTTTACCAACTATTCAATAACTTCCTCTATTGCCTGCATCTCTAGACAGGCTCAACCGGAATATTCTGAATAGACTCCGAATCCCACTTGTTGTATTGCTTCGAACCGTCTGTGTAAAAATATATGTTAGGTTTACTTCCCAATATGATGTCTATCAAAGACTACCCTAATGGCTTCCGGAAAAAGGCTTCTAAAAACTTTGTTCCAGATCATGTTTTTACCATTTCTTCCATTGCAGTGTGCTTTTTAATTGACGGGGCCGCATATCAAGAACCTAACTTAAAGACTCAACGATATTGAGTGATCCATTTTCAGGATCGAACTATGCCCAAAATCGATGCCCCCTTCTTTTGGGTTTAAGACGAATTGACGATGTACTCGTATGCCGTGTACAATGAATAGCTACAGTAACACACATCAAAGTGGTGTGTTGTGATGCTATCGCCATTTCATATGGGGTAGAACAGACACAAACGATAAAGGCGAATCACTTTTGGAGCTTTTGTTAAGCACTAACCTGTATAACAGGGGTTGTGAACCAACTTTCGTTACAAGTAGGCGGCAAGAGGTTCTTAATGTAACGCATGTTTTACCTACATGGTCTGATATAATTTATGACTGCAAAGTTTTAGAAGAAAATTCTTTCTCAGATCATCGCTACATTGAGATTTTACTCCGGGAGCATGGTCCGGTTGAGACAGTCTCAAAAAATCTGAAGAGAATAAACTGGGCTTTTGGATGAAGTACATTTATATGTACCGCATAGTTTGGCGGAAATTGACTGTATGGGTGACCATTGGTCAAGATGCATACAGCGACCTATAACAAACATTTGTTATATGGTCACTGACCATTAGGGATATAACCATTTGCGTTTTTTTGCAAATATCAAAAAGGACCTATCATATTTAGAAAGTACATGAAAAATCAAGAAGAAATGTGTGTTCTTTTTTTCGCGAATGTTAAAAAAGGTTCGGCACCGATCGCGATGAAGTTTTCGCTAATATTTTTTTTTATTATTCGGAAAACCCGTATTTCTAATGTCGAAAACCATTTTATAAATTTGTTATTGTTTTATTTTTGTTGTAAAACGACAAAAAGCCAAAAAACGGTGGATGGGAAGGAATCCCACCATAAAACATAAAAAATTGTAAATTTATGGTGTTTTAGAAATTGCAATCGGGGCCGAAGGTTGTTGGACCAAAATGTCCCCGGATAACGTTTTTTGTTATCAGTATAAAATTGCCTATACGATTATGATAGGTTCCTATTTTGGTTATATCCCTACTGACCATATAAGAAATGTTTGTAATAGGTCGCTGATGGCAAAAAATCCAATTACCAAGGTGGTGGTCAAATGAGTTGCAAAAGAGCAGATATTCCTGCAGAAAGCTCTTAAATAAGGCAAAATCTTTAAGAGCGGCAAGAGGTCGTCTGCATATAGGTTGCAATTAAAGAGTTATAAGAAGATGATCGAAACAATTCAGTGAACCTTTGTGATAAACAAAAGTTTTTGTCGTCGCCAAAGATTTCGGTTTCATACAATTCTTTGCACTAGACCTACCACTGCTATATAAACCCAGAAAACGACACTGAGGCTAAGCTCCAACGTTTTCCAATCGTAGAAAGCTTTTGAGCCGTGCCTCAATGCTATATTTAAAGTTCAGTATTTTGTCTAAAAACACTGCGTTAAGAGAAATAATATAAAAGGCGTTCCATGAATACTGAAGAAACTTATTTGGATTAATTCCCAGACCACAGCCACTTACCCATTTACATAGCTCTTTAGAGTTTCATTCCTTTCAGTATCATAAGATTTATCAATATTACATTTTTTTACATTTGGTAACTTTTTAATTACACAAACTAAATTTATCGCACTTTATTTGAATTAAACTCGTAATAATCCAGCTTAAGAATAACTAAATAATATTAAATAAATTTGTGTACAAAGTAAAAGTTATAAATTATAAGAAAATTATTATCGACAATTCAAATAAAAGTTTTTTTTTATTCTTTTTTTGAAGAGGTTCTATTATGATGGCGGTAAAACTACAAAAAGCCAGACCCTCATACACATATGGACTTATGGTGGAAGGTAATCAAAAACAAAAATAAATACTAAAAGTATTAACAAAAAAAAAAAAAGGAAAAACAAATTTACAACTATGTATGTAGTTAGTATGAACTTATACGACACCAGAATCGAAACAGCAACCGTAGAAGTAAAAGTAGTAAAACTATTCAGCAGGAGTAATGAATACAATACTGAGCTATCATTATAAAGTGGGCTGTGGGTATATAGGAATGTTCACTCTTACATGCAGACATATACAAACGACTATACCTACAATTCAATCAAATAATGATTGTAAGGAAATGATTATCATCATTGATTACTTGCCAAACAATCTACCGACCCACCACTTAACACATTGTGTATGAAGTTTAGTCAAATGAGGCAAAAGCATTACCGAAGGGTGTTTGGGGGGATAAGCATTTTGAAAAGTCATAAAAAATCAGCTTATTTGATAGATTGATGTATTGCTGTTTATTTTTAAATGCTGGATAATAAAACTTTACTGGACACTAATAGATTTGCCGACACTATGTTGAAAGTAAATTGAAAACTGAAAGCGATCACACGAAAATACACTATGTTCAGAAAGTTAGCATCGTAACATTATTCTTTAAAGCTCCTGAAACTTAATAAATCGACACCAAAAACCTCTTAGTAAAACAGCTAAGTGATCCTTATAGATCTTGGTCTCCAGATTTTAAATCTGCCATAAAAACTTTTCCTTTTCAAGTCAATCGCGGTTGTTTTATACATACGGATCGAAGCTTTACGAACAAGTGGTCTTAATGATCTATTCAGCTTGGTTAGACCTTGACTCAAATATTTGCCAGATCATTGTTGGCTAACTGGTTGAGATGTACTATCTTGTTTACAACCGCAATCAATATTTATTGTAACAGTCAATCTGCAGTCTATGCCCTAGTGTCAATGTTGGTCCATCAGTATGACATACGATTCATATGGGTACCTGTTTGACTTGCAGACCAATACATAAATATCAGTTTCCGTATCAAAACGGTAAATCTACTGAAACCGCAGTCCATTATGTTGTCACATCAATAGAGAGAGGGCAATCTACGACTGCCAAAGGCTATTTGGAGGGGCATTAGGGCTTAAACCTAACATGATATATTGGTCATTTCTTACGATCGTAAGACCAGTTATCACTTATGCAAAGTACGGCCAGATCTTTACTAATGGTATATACCCCAATATGCTAAAGAGTGGTGGAGACATCCTGGTAAAGAATCTTGAAAAAATCTTCTTGGCCAGTCTGGCCAATGGTTACGTTCCATCATCCTGGTGCGATGTCAAAGTCGTCTTTATTCCCAAACCGCGAAAGGAGGACAACACTTTGCCGAAAAGTTTTAGACCAATCAGTTTGTCTTCTTCCTACTGAAAAGTGTTGAACGAATGGTTGAAAAATTCATTAGGTCGGTAACACTAGTCGAAAATCCCCAAAATAATCAGCAACACGCGTACCAAAGTGGTAAATCTTGTGAGTCAGCACTTCATGATCTTGTTTTCAAAATTAAGAAGGGCCTTAATAATTAAAATTACACTATGGGCGTATTTGTGGATATTGAAGGGGCTTTTGACAATGCTACCTTTGACTCGATGAAGGCTTCTGCTGAAGAGCATGGTGTGGATCCAGTTTTTGTCAATTGGATTTACTTTATGCTCTCTAGGAGACTGTTAACCACTGAAAGTCAGTGGGGCATAAGGGTCACGGTTGAGGTAAACAGAGGCTGCCCCCAAGGAGGTGTCCTTGGATTTACATATACAAGGGGTAGCCATGAAATCTCTGTGCATACTCCGTTAAAATGGATCATGGCATTGAGACTACAATGCAGGACATGGTCTGCTGTTTAATGGGCTTTCGGAACTTTGTCCGATGTTTGCATCCACTTAGACAGTATGACGCCTTGCAAAGAGTTTGGAAGGAAGTTCAGTGTAAACTTTCCGAGAAATGGGCGAAATGGCAACAGTCTTTCAGACTGAAGTGTTTGCTATTTTGGACGTAGCGACTTGGATAATTAAAAATAGATGGAGAGATAGGAGAATCAGTATCTGTAGTGACAGTCAAGCTGAGCTCAGGGCATTGGATTCTCCAGTCACAACATCTTAAATTGTCCAAGAGTGTAGACGCAGACTCAATGAGGTCTCATGTGAGAACAGGGTGTCTCTTGTGGGTTCCGGGCCATAGGGGAATACGGGGAAATGAGATTGCCGATTCTTTGGCAAACATTGGGTCCGATACAATTCCTCACAATCCGGAGCCTCAGATTGGTATAGGCTTGACATGGATGATGCGCTGGATCGACTCTCACATGAAATCAATTTTCATGGAAAGATGGTCAAATGAGTTGACACGCAAGAATACTAAATGTTTTATAATAGGACCAGTCAAGAAAGTGGCAAACTATTTACTCAGTCTGAGTAGAAGATACTGTCGCAAACTTACTGGCCTGATTACAGGACACAATGCTTGTGGTCGTCATATGACGAGATTGGGTGTCTTATCGGATCCTCTGTGTGCAGCTTCTCTTGAGGATGAGGACACAACAGAACACTACGTCTGTTGTTGCCCAGCGTTCTCAAGAGCTAGACTGCGAACAATGGTATCTGATATTCTGTCAATGGACATGGTCCATGGACTTTCCTTGTCTGACTTTCTCAGGTTTGTAAAAGCAACTGAGAAATTCTAGGCAAGCACCTTTCACTATTTTTAAACTTTCTCTCATTCTTCACTAAATTTTTCCAGGGTACGGTACAATGGACTATTCAAAGTCTGAGCACCATGGACTAGCCTAACTTTCTTTTAGGTTTGTACAACCCACCTTCAACTCAACTCAGGTATATCGTCTGGCCTGCATCGGCATAACAGGGGCGGGAAAATCCTATCGCACTTATACCATGGGGGCCATGCTAAACATCCCACATTTACATATATCTGTAAAGGAGAATGCAAGAAGAAGTTCCACTAGATTGACGGAATTGGGAACATAATAGGCGGGGACAAACAGGGCCACATGAAGAAAGCGGGACGATTCATAGGGGACTCATACGCGAAGATCTGTGACAGAATTCTACCCAAACAAGTCTTTATAAGACATTTTAGACAGAACACATCCTTTAGGCAGAACACATCCTTTGTGAATGCCCAAGACTCAACGTCAGACGAATTAAACATCTAGGGGGACATTTATAAGCTCCAACTGACATATGGGAATTCATGCCAAAGGATACTTTGCAGTTGCCCTATATGCCTCAGCATATAGGGCAACTGCCAGGCTGCACAAAATATCATATTGGTCGCAGTGCATAAGGCCTTTTCTAATCTATGGGTCCCTGGGTACAGGGACATTGCAGACAATTGCAAAGTCGATACTTAGAACTACCTTACAGGTTCTTACGGAATTGGAATGTGTTGGTATGCCTCAAGAAACTTGCCAGAAAAATCTAATCAGGAAAGGGCAGATGAATGGACATGTGGGGTTTATGACCAACCAGATAAACCTAACAGAACCTAAGTAAAAATAAGTGGTTCGGGAACAATAATATGTTAAAAGGTATTGGTTGCAAACAGATCCGATAAAGCCAGAGGAGTTCATGTAACTTTCTAAACACATAAACAATGGCTCCCGAATTGTAATAAAAATCCACTCGATTTCCAATAGTATGAGATGTACTTATACTATACGCCTGTTGACAAGCACATTTTCACTAATATGAATAACAAAGATGATTTCAATTTTAAAATTAGTACTTTGGTTACATAGGTTAAATACATCCATAATACCGCATTGACGAGTACGTGAGTACGTATGTAGTTAATTTCTCTTACTTCGTTTTTTTTTTCTGTGTATAACGATCGATCTACATGACCATGCCATGCTATTTTATTCTTTTGAAACGATAAGATAAGCTGCCAAATGAATAGAATTGAGGAAAAAACGAACTCAATATTTAACAAAACATCGTACAAATATTTTATAGGATATACCGTTTATTTTGTTTTTGTATAGAGGGGCAATAAAGTGGCACTAAATCAATAGTGAAGTAAGAGGTTGTAAATAATTTATTTACAACTTTTACTATTTCGAATGTTTGTACCTACCAGTCTGTAGAATATACAGCTATAGAAATTATGAAAGTAGTGGTAGTATCATGTAAACTTTGGTTGCTAAATGGTAGGTGTTTCATAGATTTGTAGATGTAGAATAACAGAGTCGTCGATTGAGTTGAGGGGGATCTGTACACTTTAAAAGAAACCTTGTAAAATTAGAGGAAAAACTAGAACCTTTTTTTGATACCTCCGTTTTGCCAAAAATTCCTAGTAATTTTACAAGATATTTACCAATAATTTTGAAGAGGTTTCGTAATTTTTTTAGATTTTTTGCTACCTCCTAGGTTACAAGAATTCCTAGTAATTTTACAAGCTTTTTACCAATAAAATTGTAAATTAACAGCTTTTTGGTGCAATTAAAATTACAACGAATTTTCGTGAATTTACTAGATTTTTTTGTAAAATTATCTTGAAAAATTGTAAAATTACAAAAAAAATGTGAATTTCGATTTGGGATTACAAGACTTTTCCTAATAATTTAGACAATTATTAGGTTAACCTTAATCAGTTAGACACTTCCTTTATTCCCAGCATCTCTGCCTAAGTCGAGAATTCCAGTGAATACCGTCAACAATCTATGGTTTTATATCACTTTTACAAAACTTCTGATTTCGCTGAACTTCAAAAATAATAATAATTTTGATCCCATGATAATTTTTTTTATTGTTTACTATAATTACACATCATTTTACAATATTCAACCTAACCGAGAACTAATAACAAGGACTAACGTCTCGTGGATACCATCCAAGGGTTCTTGTGGCAATCGAACCCACGACCCCACGCTCATATGCTAGCACGCCCAACAAACCTACAAGTTCCTCCTGTTCAATAAAAACTGACCGGAAAACTTATTAATAGTTTTGCCAAGTTTCAGTAGCTTTTAAATTGTCTTTCGAAAGTAAGATTGTTTACGACAGACGGACAGACAGACATCGCTATGGTCTTATAATTGATCAAGGATCATGAATATATATGCATTATGAGCAGCCATAGTTGTAGTAGATCTGATGAAAATGTCTAGAGGTGTAAGACCTATAATGGCTTCTTTGGCCAATGAAACAATTATGGATTTGGGCTAATGAAAATGGTCTTAACGTTAATCCGCGGAAAACTTGGATCGTATTGTTTACACGAAAGTATAAGATCTAAAATTTTAAAAAAGTCAAGGTTAACGGGGTTGAAATCCCACTTTCAAAGTATGCGAAATTTTTAGGAATCATTCTAGTAAATCAGTAAATAATAATGGAACCAAAATGCCGATGAACGATTGAGAAAGGCAAATAATGCATATTATGCGTGCAATAAAATTGTCGGCATGTCGGACTTGAGCCAAGGATCACGCACCTATCTTACTTTACGGAGTTATGGTCTGGCACAGAGAGAGGTGACTCGTAATATGTTCCAAAAAGCCCAACGGCTAATGGGTCTGAGTATCACTGGCGCCCTAAAAACAACATCAGCTGCATCCATCGAGACAATATTGCATCTGCTGCTAATTGACATCTTTGCTGAGGGTGAGGCATATAAGGCATACCTTAGACTCAAAGAGTCAAATTGTCTCAGATGCCGAAATTTTGGACACAGTAGCATGGAAAATTTGGATACCGTTGTCACTGACTACAAGGTGCCCACACTCAAAAAAAAAGTGAGTTAAAATCTGGGAAAATTTACTAAATTTTGAGAAAAAGAGGCAATGATTTGGCTCCAAAGATTTTTATACCCTCCACTTAGTGATAGAGGGTATATATAAGTTTGTCATTCCGTTTGTAACTCATCGAAATATCGGTCTGGGACCCCATAATAAAGTATATATATTCATGATCCCCGATAGATTTTAAGACATTCTAGCGATGTCGGTCTGTCTGTCTGTGGAAAATGCTGTCACGGACAAAATATTGCACAGAGATGACTCAAACTTAACATATTTATTGGAAGTCCTCTTCAGAAGTTTGATATTGCATTTGAGCGATATCGGTTCAGCGGTTCAAAAGTTATGAACGAAAATGTAAGCACACCTCCAAAATTTCAGTACATTCAACATAACCTAAAAATAGAAAATGCTTTAATTCGGCTTCTGGTTGACATATGTGAACAAATTTGAATTTAACTTTTTTACTTGTTTTACTTGGTTTTAGATCATAATTTTCCCAAATATAAGGAAAACAAAGTTATTAAATTTTAAGCCAATTTTAACTAGAAAATGGGAAAAATTATATTACACTTTAGTTCATTCACATTTTAGAACTAGATTGAGTTTAGACCCTGGAACCATGGGTTCGGACCCCATGGGTCCAGCCTCTGTCTCGACCCCGTTGGGACCCTTAAGGGTCCTCATAGATTTTGACCCAAATCTTGCGTCTGTATTGCTCTACCTTGCTTAGTTTTTGAGATACGGTAATAAGGGGTCTGATAGGGTCTTACGAATCTTAAAAACTGGATAACTCAAAAACTATTAATCGGAGGGCTTTCGGGTATTTTGCGGAAGTGTTCTACGAGTCAAGAGCTACAAAAATGCCGTTGGATCTTTTCTCGTGTTGGCAGTACTTACCGAGATCTGTGAATATATAAAATCTCGGGAATTTCAAATTTTAGATCTAAAATTAGGGTCTTGAGACCCCGACAGATATGCAGAGCTAGGCTATTCCATATTTTTCTTTGTAGTCTTTCTTTTGAAAATTTCATCCGTTTCGCTCTATATCGCTTAGTTTTCGAGATATCGAATTTGAATTTTTAACTAAATTCTAAGAAGTTATTTACTAAATTCTCAGAAGTTATTAACTAAATTTTAGGAAGTACACTTCCTCAATTTAAAGAAGAGAAATACGATGATGTTTTTTTTTTAGTAAATTTTAACTAAACTTGAACTAAATTGTTTTTTTAGAAATATGTCTTAAAATTAAAGATACGATTCTTAGATTTGTGGAAAATTTCTTTGGCAGTAAGAATTTTTTTCCTAATATTAAAAAAATCCTTTTAAAGAAAACTATGAACTAATTATAAATAAATGAACTAAAATTTTTTCCTCATAGTTAAGAACATTTCTCATTTTTAAGTTAAATTTAACTAAATTTGAGGAAATTTCATGATAAATTTTCAAAGACATTTTTTCCTTAAATTTAGTTATGTCTTTTTTTTCAGTGTGGATCATATCTAAATGGATATAATCAGATCTACTCCATATATATTCATATCTGCTTCAGATATGTTTTGATCCGTAAATTGAGTCTATCTGGCATATATGGCATATATGATCAGACATTTTCAGATATGTTCATATATGTAGAATTGTCAGATAGACTCAATTTACGGATCAAAACATATCTGAAGCAGATATGAATATATATGGAGTAGATCTGATTATATCCATTTAGATATGATCCATATATGTTTTTATCAAAGGAGATATGTTTTGATATAATTATTTTTTTACACGGGTAATATTAAAAAATTTCATTTATAGAAAACTATGAACTAATTATAAGTAAATGAACTAAACTTTTTTCCTCATAGTTAAGAAAATTTCTCATTTTTAAGTTAAATTTAACTAAATTTTACGAAAATTCAGGATAAATTTTCAAAGACATTTTTTCCTTAATTTTAGGTATGGCTTTTTTTCAGTGAGCCTCCCCAAAAAATTTTGAAAAATTTGGAGATTTTTGTGCTTTTTTACCCCATTACCGCTACCTTATAGACCTCACAATTTTCTCGGAGTCGCTCTAAGAGGCGCTTCATTCACGTTTCAAAATACAAATATTGCTACCCATTCTACCTACCAGAGCTTCTAAGAATGAAATCCTTTTCGAATGAATTCACAAAAAAATCCATTCAATTTCATAGTCAGTGAATGCATTCGATTTCATAAATCAACATTGAATGCAGTCCTTGGAATTCATTCGATTGAATGGAAAAAAATGAATGCATTCGATTTCTTGTTCATTCGATTTAGAAAAATTGAATGCATTCGATTGTTTATCATTCCACTGCGAATGCAATCGATTTTTTAAATAGATAGACCAAAACGGATCAAATTTTGGTCCATAGTATTGCCGACTCCCTTTACATACGATGACCCTAATGGGCTCTAATTTTGAATCCAAAAAAATTGTGTTCCCGAAAATTTAAACAAGTAGAAAAGTTAAATTCGACTTGGCCGAATCTATGAATACCCTCCACAATGCCCTTTTTAAGTGATAGTAAATTTTCTAAATAACATTTTTGGTTAGAAAGTTTTTTTTTTCTGTAAAAAAACATTTTTTTATTCATTTTTGAAAAAAAAATAAAAATTACAAATTTTTTTTTTTGGAGTGTATTTTTTTTTTTTTTTTGGTTTTAGTGTAAAAAAAACTTTTTTTGTTAATTTTTGAAAAAAAAAAAAAAATAATTTACCAATTTTTTTTTTGAGTGTAAAATTTTTTTTGAGTGTAAACTTTTTTTTGGTTAGAAATATTTTATTTTCTGTAAAAAAAACTTTTTTTTATTAATTTTTGAAAAAAAATTACAATTTTTTTTTTTGAGTGTAAAATTTTTTTTGAGTGTATTTTTTTTTTGTTTTAGTGTAAAAAAACTTTTTTTTTTGTTAATTTTTGAAAAAAAAAAAAAAAATAGCTTACCAATTTTTTTTTTTGAGTGTAAAATTTTTTTTGAGTGTAAACTTTTTTTTAAGTGTATTTTTTTTTGGTTTAGTGTAAAAATATTTTTGTGTGACAAAAATACCTTTAAAATATTTTTCTGACTTACAAATGTTTTTAAAACATGTTTAACGGGTTTTCAACACGTGAATTTAAGGTGAACTAATCTGAAATTTACGGTTTTGCTAATAACTTTTGAAACGCCGGACCGATTTGGCTGAAATTTAAAACGAACCGGACCAGAGGAACGGTAAATATATATGCCACACTTCAGCACCCTCAGAATTGCCGTTCGAAAGTTACCGTGTGTTTTATCTCGCAAATTCCAGAAAACCCCTTGCCGAAATTCACTCATTTGCTTATAACTTTTGAACCACTGGACCGATTTCGCTGGATTGCAATACCAACCTGACCAGGTAAATGTCCAACATATATGCCAAACTTCAGGAGCCTCCGTAAAGTCTTTCAAAAGTTAGCGTGTTTTCAACAGACAGACAGACAGACAGACAGACGGACAGACGGACGGACGGACGGACGGACGGACGGACGGACGGACGGACGGACGGACGGACGGACATCGCTAGATCGTCTTAAAATCGATCGAGGATCATGAATATATATACTTTATGGGGTCCTAGACCAATATTTCGAGGTGTTACAAACGGAATGACAAACTTATATATACCCTCTATCACTAGAGTGGAGGGTATAAAAATGCACATATTAACTGCCTACACGACAAAAAGTGTGAAGAGTGTTGGCGATACTATGGACAAAAATTTGGCTCTGCACTATCCTGATTAGTTTTTTTATGCAATGAATGAATGAGCCATTCGATTTTTCAAATTGAATGAAAAGAAAATCGATTGCATTCGCAAGTGAATGCATTCGATTTGAAAAAAAAAATCGCATTCGATTTTTGAAAGTCGAATGAAAAATAAATCGAATGCATTCAATATTTATAAATCGAATGAATCTAAAGTGAATTCATTCAATTCGTTAAAATGTTATTGGGGAATGCAATCACTAAATTTTCATTCAGAATGCCAAATCGAATTAAGGAATGAAATCCTTCGAAGCTCTGCTACCTACGCCTATGCTTTTTTTTGTATAAAGCATGTCACCAAAAAAAACAAAAATATTTAGGGAATTCACATCGGTATCGTATTTGGTGTTGTATGTTGTATGTCCTATCTAAAAACAGGGTTGGTTAAACTTTAAATTAATAATACGACACTTACACGATATGACGATACAACATTTATACCTATGTTTTGTGTGCTATTTTCAAGTATGCTAACAAGAAGAGAACCTAAGAGAAAATTATCAAATGAGCTATAAATAATTTTTACCAACCCTGTTTTTGGATAGGACATACAACATATACAACAAATACGATACCCATGTGAATTCCCTAATTTTTTTTCGATTAGTACCGAATATTATGACTCTGTATTAAAAATATACAAATACTCATTTGAACGTATGAGTAGGTTATTTTGTTTTGATAAAGTACGATTGTTTACTGATAGTCATGTTATTATTAAGGGCTATTAAAATTCTGATTGAAAATTCATGTCAAAAATTGTATTTTATGGCACCCATTGTAAAACTTCGATTATTACCATTTATAGTAAAGAATACTTGGTATGATTTCAAATATTCTTTCTATGCTAAACTTGTAAAATTAACTTGAAGAACAAAAAAAATTTGGAACCATCATATAATATTTTGTACGTTACATTTAAAAATTTATTTGTTTGTTTAAACAACTTTTTTTTTTATTACAAACTACAAAATTGTTTATTAATTTTTTATGATACCAACATGTAAAATTTTAACTTATTTTAACTTTATTGCTGTAATACGATAAATGCATTTTCAATTAGTTTTTCTTGATTCGTATTGATTAAAGATTGTGGTTTTATCTGCGTTGGACTGGAAACTTTTATACAACATCTGGATAAATGTACTTGCGTGTAAATTTACTAAAATTTTTTAAATGGTTTAAGGTTTTTTCTGTCATCGTTTTCTGTTAATGTGTGAATTTGTGTTTCTTTATTTGAAGATCATAAATTTTATCCTCACTTCTTGGGGGGTTAAATATCATAACTGTGTGCGCTTTTGATAGAAAATCCCTATACTTCTTATTTAAAAAGTTATTAGTACTAATCAAAGTGCTGGTCTTTTGATAGGGGTTTCATTTTGCGTCAATAAGATAGTTTGAATGATATGCGGATTACATAGAGATTAAAGTGTAATATTTTCCTAGACATTAAACATTGTTTATAAGAGTGCCGCAATGTTCCTTCGGAAAGTCTTAGAATGGTGACAGTACCCATATAGAACAACTTTGCTACGGTAAACAAAGATCAGAAATATGTCTCAGTACTAGGATGTTCAATTAATCGTTTTTTTTTTTTGTTCGATTAAATGATTAATCGACATTTGGCATTTTTACTTATTCGATTAAACGAATAAAATTTTAAAATTGATCGATTAATCCAATCATTCCAAATTCAGAAATTTTCTAAATTACAAAATTTTTTTTTGACAATTTTGGAAAAAAAATGGTACTTGAGTAAATAAACAATGTGCTCGATTCTCAAATACGACTTCACCATTGATATTCTTTCGAGTTTTAAGATTTTTAAATTTGTTTTTGTAATTATTAAACATATTAACTAGATCTTTTATTGTTACAAGAAAAAAAAATTTAAAATCTTAAAATTCGAAAGAATATCAAATTTTTAAAAATTGGGTGAATGGTGAAGTCGTATTCGAGAATCGACAACAATATTAATTAAAAGTATTTTAAAATTTTTTTAACATAAACAAAAAACAAAAAAAACCTAAAATCGTTAGAAAATGTATCAAAATTTAAGTTTTCTGCAATTTTGTTTGAGAAAATTTAAAAAAAATTATTTTGGAGATTTAAAAATGTGTAGAATATTAAAATTATTTTTGTTGCCAAATTTATATGGATTACCGATATCACAAAATTTTATATTTATTTTCTGACTAAATAGCTTACAATTAGTCAAAATATTAGTAAAAGGTGTTGTAATTTACATTAACCAAACTTTAGCAAAAAAAATTTAAAAATTTAATTTTTACAGAATTTTTTGATAATTGACTATTTGTAAAATACAAAATTTTGTTGGTATTTTTTCTTTATTTTCCTGCTAGTTTTTTTGGCCCTTACCACAAGAAAACAAAAAGTCTATTTTAACAAAAGTTTTATTTTAACTTTCAAATTTTCAACACATTTTTTGAAAGTCGGTTTTAAAAACAAAAACAATTTGGATGGAAATAAAATTAAAAGCTCATTTTAAATTTATTTTATTTTCTTGTGGTAAGGCTGTTTTTTTCATTTTAATATAATTTTATCAAAAATATTAGTATTTTCCTTAAAGAAATTTTATTTTTTTTTTCTTAGTTTTAAGAAAAAAAAATTTGTTTAAAGTGTTCTAGTGTGAAAAAAATCATTGCAGATTCTACTGCTGTTGAAAGTCCAGCTGCCGAGAAGAAGGCAAAAGATGATGAGGCCAATACCGTCGCAAAGTAGCCATCCATCAACTGGAATAATGGTTGATGATGCTATTAGTAACTCTAAAGAACGTGGTGCTCAAAAATAGGCTAGACAATTTTTAGTATTTTTTTCCATATTTTTTTTTTTTGCTAATTTTACCATTTTTTTTTGCTAATTTTATATGAAATTTTTTTAAAATTTGGCATTTAAATTGTTAATAAAAAAATGCTTATTATGAAAAATATTTTTTTTTTATTTTAGCACATACTTAAATATCTAATAAAATTTTTAGTGTATTCACCAAATTTTAAATCAACTACTAATCAGAGAAAAAAAAAATACTAACAATAAGTAAAACTGTTTTTTGACCAAATTACAATTTTTTATCTATTTCAATTTTACCGTTTTTATACCCTCCAACCACAGTATGGGGGTATACTCACTTTGTCATTCCGTGTGTAACGCATCGAAATATCGGTCTAGGACCCCATAAAGTATATGGGGCATTCCATGTGAAATCGGACACTTTGAAATTTTTTTTTTTAGATTTTCCCAATTTGTTTACAGCTTTTAGTAGCCTTCGAAAACTCCTTCGTGGTAAATTTTCAGATTTTTTTGATGACCCGTTCAAAAGATATCGAATTTTTAAAAATTGGGAGTTTGTTCCTTTACTCAAACTTCTTTTACGGCTGAAGGCAAAATCGCCCAAAGAAAAATGACCCAAAAGAGAAAACGAAAATTCGCCCAAAAATTTTTCATACAAATTTGGGTCATATTTCATATGAAAAGTTACCCAACATTTTTGGGCAAATTTTCATAGTTTTTGGGCAAAATTTCGAAATTAAAAATTGGGTGATTTTTCATTACGAAAAATTATCCAAAAATTATATATGAAAAATTGCCCAATTTTATTTTGGTTTTATTTTTTTTGTCAAAATCTTAAAATGTCAAAACTGAAATATGTATGTCACAATAAATCAGTATATTATTATTTTAAGAAACAGTAAACGCATATCGTGTTTTTTTATAAATTATATATTTAACTAACCAAGAATAAGCTGAAGCAAAACCGTTCCGTTGTTGCTAACATACAAAGGCTAACATACAAAGGCTCTGGTGGGAATCGAACCCAAACCCACTGCTCTTACATGCAGATTACCACGCTATATATTAATCTATCGCAGCGCAGTAGAAAATCAAAAGAAATGAATTTAAAAACAGCATGGAACTCCGATGAAAGCGCCGCAGGCGAAAAATTTTACCAACAAATTTTTTTCATTTCGTTAAAATTTAAGTTTCACACTTAAAACATTAACATCAATTGCATATGCATTTTACGGGCTGTATTCTCAAAACAACGATCTTATGGTCTTATCTTAAAAGCTTTTGTCTTAAAGTTCTTCTGCGTAGCCGGCCTTCGGCCGGGCTTAGGGATTACAAACTCCATGCCTTAGAGCCACCCTCTCCTGAAAAGAAAGCTTTTCTGTGTAGTATGTGTTTTGAAAAAAATGTGTTAGAAAAAATCTTTTTTTATTTTGGGTCATTTTTCATTTCTTTTTTGGGCTGTTTTTCGTTTATTTTGGGCGAAGTTTCGTATTTTTCTTTTTGGGTAATTTTTCATATTTTTTGGGCGATTTTGCATTTGGGCGATTTTTCATAAAATTTTTTGGGCGATTTTTCTTTGGGCGATTTTGCCTACAGCCTTCTTTTACTCATAACTTCTTCAATAATGGTCCAAACTTAAATTTTTTTTTCTCAAATTTTTTGTTTTTTTGCGTACTTAAAAAAAAAAAAATCCCAAAAAATTCTTTAAAGCGCTCTGGTATGCGATTTTTAAGTTTTTAAATTTAAATCTCATTTTTGAAAAAAACTTCTATCGATTCTACAAATTTTTTGCCCAGGAAGATCGTGGGATAACGATTATTACTATTTTTTAAAATTTTTTGAAAAGAATTTATTGTAATTTTCCAATCTTAAAATCATTTCTACTGCTCCAATGGTGCGTCATAGAGGGGTCATTTATAAGACCAGCATTAATTTTTACGTCTTAACATTTCTTCGGAACAAATTAATAACCTATCTCCAATTTCTAAGGGGGCTCCCACACAAAACGAAATTTTTTAAAATTTGCTCCAACCGCTCTAACTGCCCTAATAGTGCCCTTAGAGCAACAAAATGTATGACTGACCCACAATATTTTTTTTGTCCAAACATTTTCTATGAACATACCTACCCTCTATCTGTAACTGTTAAGGCGGTCCCCATACATTTTTTTTAGGGATGTCGCGAATATTCGTCACTGTTCGGTATTCGGCATATTCGGCATGTTTTTTGAATATTCGGTTAAATAAATATTCGGTAACAGATGCCGAATATTCGGCAAAATTTAAATTAGTTAAAAAAACACTCTTTATTAACGTTTGACTCTTTTTCGTAGTAATTTCACTTTGTTTTTTATACAAAAAAACTTGAGCACTTGATTAAAATTCGAATTGTTAAGGTACCAGAAAAAATAGTGTCAACAACAGCGTTGTTGTCTTTTAATCTGGTACTTTTTTTTTAATATTTTATATAGGTAAAATATAGGCGTATGAATAATTAAATTATTCGGCAAATATTCGTATTCGGTTCCAACCGAATACCGAATAGTAAATATTCGGTAAAATGCCGAATAAACTATTCGCGACATCCATAATTTTTTTTTATTTTTTGTAAATTTGTTTTATTTAATCAGCTTCTACCGGTCCAATGGTGCGTCCGAGAGGGGTCGTTAGTGAGACCGACCCCCCATTTATTTTTACCCTCCAACATTTTTGTAAAATATACTTACGCCCTATCTCCACTCCCTAAGTAGGCTCCCATACAAATAACAGTTGGAGCAAATTTTATAAAAATGTAATTTTGAATGAAAGCCTACTTAGCGAGTGGAGATAGGGCTGTGGTATGTTTTACGAAAATGTAGGAGGGTAAAAATGAATGGGGGTCGGTCTCACTAATGACCCCTCTCGGACGCACCATTGGACCGGTAGAAGCTGATTAAATAAAACAAATTTACAAAAAATAAAAAAAAATGTATGGGGACCGCCTTAACAGTTACAGATAGAGGGTAGGTATGTTCATAGAAAATGTTTGGACTAAAAAATATATTTTATTGATCAGTGATCGATTCTAAGACATTCTAGCGATGTCCGTCCGTCCGTCTATCCGTCTGTAGAGGACACGATACTGTCCAAAATAAAAGAGCTAGATGCATATAACTCATGAACCAATACACATACAAAGATCGTAAACAAAATTGAATTGGTTTAGTAGTTTTCGAGATTTTTAAACTTAATGTTTTTTAGCAAAAAGTGTGCGTAGAAGTGGGCGTGGTCGATTAAACATAGCCTATGTCCGTCCCGGAGGAACACTTTAAATATTACTGAACACTTTTTTGAAATCGGATAAGTAGTTCCGGAGATTACTTTCTACAAACAAACAAAAAACATACAAACATTACCTCTTTATAATATTAAGTATAGAAGTAAATATAGTTATAGAAAACTTGTAAAATTACTAGGAATTCTTGTCAAATACGAGGTAGCAAAAAAAAGTTACAAACTTTTCTTGTAATTTTACCAAGTTTTTTTTTTGTTTGAGTGCAAGAAAACTGTAATTGTACAACAAAATTTTATTTGATGGTATTTAGTTTTTTTACCAAAAAACTGTTTTATTACAAACATTTTTTATTCAATATTTTTTTAATCGTTTACAATTTTTTCAGTTTTTTAACACAAAAATAATTAATCAAACAAAAAATCTGTATTGAAAAATACAAAATTCCAATGTAATTTTACAAAACTTATTTTATTACGAGAATTTATGTTGCTTAAAAAAAACATAATTATTAGGCTGGGTCGTATTATAACAAAGTGCTCAGATCAACTATTAATAGTGACAAAAAGTTGGTACAAGTAAATACAAGCAATTTAAAACCAAAATGAACAAAATCGGTCCATGGCTTCCGTTCTCGCATCGCGGGTCAAAATTGCGGTTTTTTGAAAAAATGGACATAATTTAAAAAAAAAATTAAATATTAAAAAAAAAATTATTAAAAAAAAAAAATTTTTTTGTATTGCATTAATTCAAAGATATTTAGAAAATTTTTTTTTGTTTTTTTCGGATATCGATAACCCACCCAAACGTGAGGCCAAAAAAAAAACTCACATTTTTAACATGGAGCTCAAAACTACTTTTTCACTATTTTAAAAATTTAGTGAAACAAAATTTTTAAATATATTAGTTTATCCACTTGATGTCATTGAATACATCTCAGGGATTGTAGAAAAAAATTCTTAGTTAAATTCCTTCGTCCAGTTGGTGTGTGGAGCGATTTGAATTTAGCGGATTTCCAGAACATGTGTTTTTATCGACATTTTTGACTAATTTGTAGTTGTTAGCAACATTTTACTTAAATTAACCAACTTTTTTTGTTCAAATGGCTGTTTTGGACCATAGTAACTCTGCTTTGAAATAATAGGCTGTTTGGACAACGTTAACCCTTGCCGCACAGAAAAAAATAAAAAAAAATTTTGAGTAAATTTTTAATACTATTGAGTAAAAAATTACTCAATTTTCCACCAGTAAACGATTTAATAGTATTGAGTAAACTTTTAATAAAAAATTATTAAATGCTTAAATTAAATCTTTACTTAAAATTTTTTAATATTTTTAAGTAACTTTTTAATTGTGTCAAGTAAAAATTTACTCAAAATGTATCAAATTATTTTTTTAAAAAGTTTAAAAAGTTTCTAATTTTTTTTTTTCCAAAAAAATTGCTTTTACAAACTTTACCAAATATACTTATGCCTTCAAGACAAAGTAAAATTTTATAAAGATGATTTCAAACTTTCATATACATATACAAAAAACAATAAACTAAATGAGAATTCAAAACACCAAGAGAAAAAAAAATAAATAAAAAAAAATATTAAATTTGTATTAAATTATTTACTCAAATTTTATTTTCAATTTTTGAGTAAATTTTTAATTGCGTCAATTAAAAAATTACTCAAATTTTTTTTTAAAAAATTAAACAAGTGATTACTCAAATTTGTTTCCTCCATATTTTTTTCTGTGCGGCACGGGGTTAAAAAATTCCTCCAATGAAATTTTTGAAAATTCCTCACCCTAAAATCGTGTATGTGTTTAAATAATGAACAATTACAAATTTATACAAAGTTTTCTTGAAGGACATCTTTAACCCTTGTTGAACGAACGCCCAAAAAATTTCAAACAGCTGTTTTTTTGCTCATAGTCAAATGGACTTTTTTGACATATTAAATAATATGTTTTTACTTTAAGCTTTACACAGTAAAAACGACGAAGACGTAATGAAATTTCGGATGCCATTTTTTTTATTTTATTTAGTTTTAAGCATTTTTCGCTTAAGTGCGCTTACTTTAAAACGTTAATTTAAATGCGATCGTTTAAATGCATTCCCCACTTAAACGATTCATCGTTGTTCCTGGGTTAAGCTAAGAGTGAAAAACTTATTTAGAATGTTAAAATGTCCATTTTGACTATGATTATAAAATGAAAGATATGTACATCTGCGAGTGAATCGTTTGAGCGGGGAATGCATTTAAACGATCGCATTAAAATTAACTAGAGCCTACGGTCAGGACCGGTTACCCGGGTAGACCGAAAACCGGTCTACCCGGGTAGACCGGTTTTCAAGACCGGTCTTTTAATTAATATTTTTTTTTTCAAAAATTTCTCATTTCCACCATTTTTAAGAACAAATAAAGAGTCAAACTGAAATATTATGTAGAGAAAGTGAATTTTTTACAAAACTTAAGAACAATTTGGTGTTTTTTTTCATTAAAAATTAAAAATGCTGATATCTCAAAAACTAAGCAAGATAGAGCAAAACGGATAAAATTTTTAAAAGAAAGACAACAAAGAAAAATATGGAACAGCCTTCCTCTATCCATGTGTGGACTCAATAGGTCCGAAATTTTGAATTAAAAATTCGCATTCCGGAAAATTTTAAAAAGCCAATATCTTGGTAAGTATTGCCCACACGATAAAAAGTCCAATGGCATTTTTGTTGCTCTTTACTTGAAGAACTTGACCACTGAATATCCGAAAGCCCTGAGATCAACAGTTTTTGAGTTATTTGATTTTAAATTTTTTTAGGACCACAAACCCCATTTTTTTATGAGTTTAAATGCCGATTTCTCAAAATTTTTGTTCTACGACCGGGACCAAAAACCTGTAAATAGATCGACAATTATGTCTAGAGTATCCCTGTTCCATATGGAATCATTTGAAGCAACCAAAAGTGCCGTCCTAAAGACCGGAAAAGACCGTCCCAATTTCATATAAATACATGGAAAAAAGAAGACTTTACGCGTTTAACAGCCCTTTTCTCAAAATTTTTGTTCTACGACCGGCACAAAAAGCTGTGGGTAGATCGGCAATTACGTCTAGATTATCCCTATTCCATATGGAGTCATTTGAAGCAACCACAAAAAAGTGCCGTCCTAAAGACCGAAAAAGACCGTCCCAATTTCATGTAAATACATGCAAAAAAGAAGACTTTACGCGTTTAACAGCCAATTTCTCAAAATTTTTGTTCTACGACCGGCACAAAAAGCTGTGGGTAGATCGGCAATTATGTCTAAATTATCCCTATTTTATATGGAGTCATTTGAAGCAACCACAAAAAAGTGCCGTCCTAAAGACCGAAAAAGACCGTCCCAATTTCATGTAGGGTAATTCCAAAAATTTTCGCCCCACTGTTCGGAAACATGCCTTTGGACGCCACTGAGAATTTGGCTCATATATATCCACGTTTATATGAGATATGTTGCATTTGTGGATTTTCAAAATTTGCTGTAGTTTTCAAATTATCGCGGGTCAAAGTTCGACTTTTTTAGCAAAAGTCAGAAAAATACATGACGTTTAACGTCGCTCTAACTTTTTAACTAGTAATCGGATTATCACAAGTAATGGCTCATATGAAAGCTTAATTCTTCTTCATTTAGGAAATATTTTCAAAAGTATACGGTTTTTTTTTAGAAGTGTTGCAAAAATTCAAAAACATTTTTTTTTTGCGAATATTTAAAAAAACACATCTTCGATTTTTTAAAAAAAAGTTTGGTGATAAACAATACTGTTTTGTACAACATATCCAAAATTCAGAGTGGGATCCCAATGGGATCAAAAAATATTCTGGTTTTAGTACGAAGTTTTTAAATTTTACCTTAGAAAATTAAAATTTTATGTTTCTTCAATATAAAAATTTTAATTTTCAAAGAAAATTATACTATTAAAATTTTGAAAAAACATTCAAAACATTAGAAATTTAAATTTTCTAAGGGAAAAATGTGAGAACATCGTACTTAAAACAGAATATTTTTTGATCCCATGGAGATCCCACTCTGAATTTTGAATATGTTATACAAAACATTGTTATTTTTCACCAGAATTTTTTTTAAAAAAATCGAAGATGTGTTTTTTTAAATATTCGAAAAGAAAAAATGTTTTTGCATTTTTGCATCATTTCTGTAAAAAAAACTGTGTTATTTTAAAAATATTTTCTAAAAGAAGAACCCCAGTTTTCACATGAGCCTAAATTTGTGAAAATCGGGTCATTGGTTAAGAAGTTACAGCTCTTTAAACGAGATGTATTTTTCTTACTTTTGCTTAAAAATTCAATCTTTGACCCGCCATAATTCGTTAAATACACCAAATGTAAAAAAACGATATATGGTACATATATCATATTTATAAGGGCTATCTATGTGTCAATGTTCAAATTAATCTGAGACACCATTTCCAAAAATGACTAAAATTTGAGCTAAATTTTCTGGAATGGCCCTGTAAATACATGGAAAACACAAGACTTTACGAGTTTAACAGCCGATTTCTCAAAATTTTTGTTCTACGACCGGCACAAAAAGCTGTGGGTAGATCGGCAATTATGTCTAGAGTATCCCTATTCCATATGGAGTCATTCGAAGTAACCACAAAAAAGTGCCGTCCTAAAGACCGAAAAAGACCGTCCCAATTACATATAAATTTCGACGGTCTTTTTCGGTCTTTAGGACGGCATTTTTTTATGGTTGCTTAAAATGACTCCATATGGAATAGGGATAATCTAGACATAATTGCCGATGTACCCACAGCTTTTTGTGCCGGTCGTAGAACAAAAATTTTGAGAAATTGGCTGTTAAACGCGTAAAGTCTTCTTTTTTCCATGTATTTACTAGGGTATTCAATTAATCGAGGTTCGTGTTTAATCGGTTAATCGAGCAAATAATTAATCGGGGTAGAGATTTAATCGGTTAATAATCGGTTAACTTTGAATTATTCGGTTAACCGAATAATATCAATTTAAAATTTAAATTGAATATAAAACCACGAGCTGTATATTCTTTTAAGAACTTTATTAATAAGAAATCTATACCCGCTATGGTTAAGCTTTAAATACCTCTATAATGTTAGCCCAAATAAAATTTTTTTTTTATGGCACCCTAAAAATTAGCCCATTCCAAATTGGGCTCAATTCAATGGAAAAACAAGTAAAAAAGTTAAATTCGGCCTTGCCGAATGTAGTGATACCCTCCAAAATTTCAAAAAGATTATTGCAAAAAACTTTATTTAAAAGGAAATTACTTTTGAAACAAATTTTTTTTTTTTGAAAAAAAAAATTTACGCGAAAAAAAATTTTGGTAAAAAAAATCCGCGATTTTTTTCTTTTTTTGTCAAAAATATGTTCGTACTTGTTTAAATACCATTTGGTGTTCAATTATGTTTACATATGTCAACCAGAAGCAGAATTAAAGCATTTTGTATTTTTAGGTTATGTTGAATGTACTGAAATTTTTGAGGTGTGCTTACATTTTCGTTCATAACTTTTGAACCGCTGCACTGTGGGCCAGGATTTCCATTTTTTGGCCAATAAGGTCTGTAAGGCAACACATATTTAAAAATATTTTTTCGAAATGTCGATATCTTGAATTTTGTCCACCTTTAATATATTTTTAATATAGCTCAAAGTTTTTTTTTTTCCATGAGGTTAAAGTCAAAGTTTGAGATTTTTTTATATATTTTATTTATGAAACAAATATTTTTTTTTTTGTACTTCGACACAATATTTTTTCAAATTTTCGGCAAAGTTCTCCTAAAGACATACCTGTTTGTCCAACACATGAGATAAACTGCCAAAAAGTATGGTATAAGCTTATTTTTTTTAAATAAATTATGGAAATTCATACTTTTGTTGAAATCCGCCTTTTTTCAACACCAAAGTCCAAAAAAGTCCAAACGATATTGACAAACCTCGAATTACGATCTGTCTCTGACAATGTATTCTATTCACGTTTTTGCGACCCTGTGCGACCGTTCATAAACTTTTGATCTAGAGGCAATAAACCAAAATATGACGTTTAGAAATGCCCTAAAATGGAACTTCAAATTTTTTTTTTTATATTTTTGTTTCTATTGATTTCTAATAAAAAATGTCCCACTTTGACAACATTGGCGTGATAAGTGGTGATGGGCACGTGAGTGAATTTTGACTCACGCTCACGCAAAAAAAACATAATTTACTGAACTGTTTTTTTTTTTTCTCACACTTACTCACTATTTACAGGAGTAAACAAAACACCACTCACGTGTGGCTCACGCTCACTCGTAACTCACGCTTAACATTTAAAACACGAAAAAAATTTTAAAAACTGAATCAATACAATTAAATAATTTAGACTCACGAAAGGAATTGCACTCACTACGAATCACTTACAAAAAAAACTGTCTCACTCAATTATCACTCACGAACAAAAATTTTTAATCACTCTCACTTTCGATCACTCGTAATTCACGTGACCAGCGTCCATCTCTAGTGCTAAACATTAAAGCTGGTAACGCATTTAAGCGGGCATATTTTGGCAATAGAATTTTTAATATTTTTTACGAAATTGTAAGCTCGTAGGATTATTTGTACACTGAATATATGAACTTTTTGACGCTTTTAAAAGAGAAATATTTTATTAAAATCTTCTGATAAAAGCAAAAAGAGGGGTTTATAAAATCTTAGAAATGCAAATATTGTACATTTTATTAAAAAGCTATGTCCTAAATTTTGGATCCGCCATTTTGATTTCAAAAAATCTAAGTTCATATTCGTGTTGCGCAATCATTTCCTAGTGATATTTTGAAACATTAATCAATAATTTAAATATCTTGTCCGCCATATTGGATCCGCTATTTTGAATATTTGATTCTAAAATCATATTTTGACGCCATATTGGATCCGCCATTTTGAATTTAAAAAATCGGAGCTCATATTCGTAATTACCGACCCTAAATACATCAAAAATGACTAATTTAAGTACAATTAGCTAAGAATTACAAATACATATTCGCCATATTAGATCCGCCATTTTGAATTTCAAATCTTTAATTCCAAAATCAGTTTTAACATCCGAAAAACCATTAAAATCGAAGTTTTTGGCCAAAAGAGACAACATATAAAAAATCTTAAATTTAAATTTGTCGCCATATTGGATCCGCCATTTTGAATATTAAAAGTCTGAGCTCATATTCTTTATTAACGACCCCAAATACATCGATAATGACTATATTAAACACAATAAACAAAGAATTAAAAAATCATGTCCGCCATTTTGGATCCGCCATTTTGAATTTTGAAATTTTTTTCCAGAATCGTGATCAGCGATCCTTTAACACCCATATGCAATACTTTTTTGACATATAGGTTAAGCGGTCTATTTATGGCCAAAATTCAGGGATGCTGGCCCACAGTGCGCTGAACCGATATCACTCAAATGCAATACCAAACTTCTCGGGAGAACTTGTCCGCGACAGCATTTTCCACAGACAGACAGACAGACGGACAGACGGACATCGCTAGAATGTCTTAAAATCGATCGGGCATCATGAATATATATACTTTAAGGGGTCCCAGATCGATATTTCGATGAGTTACAAACAGAATGACAATCTTATATATACCCTCTATCACTAAGGTTGGGTTCTTGAGATCTCAGTTAAACTAGGTTTAGTTAATCTGAAACATGTTTTGTACTGCCATTACCATGTTTGTAAACAAAATATCGGCGGAACAGCTTTGTTATCCTTAAAATGTTGGCCTTTAATTAAATAATAAGCATTAAATCAGATTTTGCCGGAAAAGTCCGAGTTACAGATTACGTTAAACTAAGTTTAAACTTAATCCACATCTCAAAAACCCGGCCTAAGTGGAGGGTATAAAAATGTAAAAAAAAACAAAGCAATTTTTATAAAAAGGAAAAATTGACCCAAACTGCTTAAGTCCCTAGACCCCTAAAAAAGTTTAAAATTCGGTACTAAAAATATCAACAAAAAAAATTGTTTGGTTTCCAAATTTGTTTTCTTTTATTTTATTGCAATAATTTCATCGGTCGGTATCTCCGCAATGAAAAAAAATATCTAAAATGTTTCCAAAAGTATTTTGCAGAAAAATAGTAGTATTTTCAGATGTGCTGAACTATTTATACATCATAAAATAATTCGTGATAGGGTCACGAGCATTGCGAAAATCTATGTTTCTGATGTTTATGTAGTATTGTCAATCGAAAATCTAAATATCTCAAGATAAGCTAGATCAGTTCTAAGGTCAGATTCGGATTAGGCGCATGAAAAACTATTAGAAAAATATCTACTCTTGGCAATGTATAAAAAAATTGGCTAGGGTTACTAAGTTTATTTTTTTTTTAAACCGAAATATCTTTTTAGGACCTCGATAAAATATTTAATTGACGACGTTTTTACACATTGCTAAAAGAGATTTGGATAATTTTTGTAGACCTTTTTTTTTAAACTCAGAACCGTAATTTAAATTAAAAATAAAACATCGAAAATAAAGCAAAAAAATTGGTAAAAGTACTAAAAACAAGAAACTTCAGTTAATCGGTTAATCGACACAAATTAATCGGTTTATTTGTTATTTGAAAATTTAAAATTTCAAATTATTCGAACAGTTAATCAACCAAAATTAATCGGTTAACCGATTAACGGTTAATCGATTGAATACCCTAGTATTTACATGAAATTGGGACGGTCTTTAGGACGGCACTTTTTTGTGGCTGCTTCAAATGACTCCATATGGAATAGGGATAATCTAGACATAATTGCCGATCTACCCACAGCTTTTTGTGCCGGTCGTAGAACAAAAATTTTGAGAAATGGGCTGTTAAACGCGTAAAGTCTTCTTTTTTCCATGTATTTACATGAAATTGGGACGGTCTTTTTCGGTCTTTAGGACGGCACTTTTTTGTGGTTACTTCAAATGACTCCATATGAAATTGGGATAATCTATATATATAATTTCCCTATTTGTGTGTTCCTCTTTTTTGTCTATCCAGAGCTTTTTGAAGCCCAGTGATGAGCTACAAAGCTGAAAATTGGCATGAATATAGTAAAAGACCTGGGGCAGATCCTAACGTAGCCGGATTTTCGATTTTTTGCCTGTGGGCGGAGAAATAAGCGGAAAAGTGAGCGTGGCAAAATTCAATTTTTTTACATTTTTGCTTAATTTAAAGCCCCCAAATGACTTAGGAAGCTGAAAATTTCCTAGAATATAGTCCTAACGATGGCGCATATCCCCAAGTAGTCGGATTTAAAATTTTCGCAATGTGGGCGGAGAATTGAGAGGTAAAGTGGCGTGGCAAAATTGGAATTTTTTAACATTTTTATTTCTTTTAAAGCCCCCAAATGACTTAGGAAGCGGAAAATTGCATAGCATTTCGTTCTTACAATGAAGCATATCCTGAAGTAATCGGATTTAAATTTTTTGACTGTGGAAGGAGAATTAAGAGAAAAAAGTGGCGTGGCAAAATTGTGATTTTTAATATTTTAACTAATTTGAAGACCCCCAATGACCTATGAAGATGAAAATTTACGTTTTTGCTTATTTTAAAGTCCTCTAATGACTTAGGAAGCTGACAATTTCCTAACATATAGTCCTATCGATTAAGCATATCCTGAAGTAGTCGAATTTTAAATTTTTGGACTGTGAGCGTAGAATTGAAAGGAAAATGGGGAGTGACAAAATTGGGACTTTTAACATGTTAACTTCTTTTGAAGCCCCTCGACTGTAGATGGAGAATTAAAAGATAAAAAAGAGTGGAAAAAATGGGTTTTTTTAATATTTTAACTAATTTAAAGACCCCCAATGACTTAGGAAGGTGAAAATTGGCACGTATGTAGTAGATTTCAAGGGGAAGATCAACACGAACCTGGAATTTTGATATCCAGTGTATGGGTGGAGAATAAGAATGGCAAAGGGGCGTGGTAACTTTATTTCCATCTATTTTCTGTGTATATAATTTTTTTTTTTTTTTGGTTTCTCTTATTTTTTGTGTATCCAGCGCCTTTTGGATCTCATTGATAAGCTTAAAAGCTTAAAATTGGCATGTATATAGTTAAACACCAGGGACAGATTCTTACGAACCCGGATTTTTTGCCTGTGGGCGGCGAATTACGAGAAAAAGGGGACTTGGAAAAATTAGTTTTTTTTTAAACATTTTAGAGTATTTTTATTATTGAATTAGGAGGCTGAAAATCCCTAACAGTTCTAACTATGAAGCATATTCTAAAGTAGTCCGATTTAACATATTTGGAATGTAGACGGAGAGTTGAGAGGAAAAAGGGGCAAGGCAATGTTTTATTTTTTTTTTAATTTAACTAACTTTAAAGCCCTAATGACCTACGCAGCCGAAAAAAGGCAAGCATATTGTCCTGACAATGGAGCATATTCTATTCTAAAATTTTTGGACTGTCAACGGAGAATTAAGAGGGAAAAGGGGCGTGGATACGAGTATATTACTAACGATGGAGCTCATCCTAAAGTAGTCAGATTTAAAAAATTTGGAATATGGACGGAGAATTAAGAGAAGAAATGGGCATGGAAAAATTATGTTTTTACATCTTACCTAATTTTAAAGTCACCTTATGACCTTGAAAGATGAAAATTGTGACGCATATGGTACGGACCAGAGCCTACGCTTTTACTCGAGTAGCTCGAGTAATCGAGTAGCTCGTTACTCGAGCAGCTCGAGTAGCTCGTCAATTACTCGAGCAGCTCGAGTAGCTCGAGCTACTCGAGTAGCTCGAGTAGTAAAACACACATTTTTTTATATTTAAACCCCTGTAAAACAAAAACTATTATAGCTATTTTAAAAATTTTTAAATTTTTGGAATGCTATGCTTCCAAAGAATATATATAATAAATATCAAATTAATAGGATTATCGTAGTGGCTTTGCTAAACTACTACTCGAAAAAGATCGGCGAGTTTTCATACAAATGTATGAAAATCCGCCCTCCTTTAAACTTTAATATCAAATTATGAGAATATTTTCAAAAAAACATGTCATTATTTTTTACCAATTATGATCGCATATACACTCAAAAAAAAACGTGGGTATTCAATACTAAAAATTTAGCTACGAGTACTAATGTTTTAGTCCAAAAGGACCTAGTGCAGGAATTGGTAATCAATACTAAAATTTATTACTAATATCTAGTACATGAAAAATACTAAAAAAACAGTAAATATTACTGCAATTTACTACAATTTTAGTAAATACAATTACTAAAAAAATCATAAATATTTCAAATTTTTGCCCTATTTAGTAAAAAAAATTACTAATTTTAGTAAATATAATTGCTAATTTTAGTTAATAAAATTACTACCTATATCAATTTTATAAATAAAAATCAGAAAAAAAATTATATATAAATGATTTTTTATTTTACTTCGGTTATAAGATATACTTAATTACATATATTCTTAAGCTGCTTAAAAAATGTAGCGTTGAGTGTACCACGACGTCAGGCATTTGTAAACGATTGCTAAAAATATAAAAAAGAATTATTTTCTCAATACATGCTCAAATGTATGTACAAACATTTTACTACAGAGGGTGCTTTTTTTACTTACATTTTTTTGTAAACGTGTGTGTATCCATCAGCTTGAGTTTTTTTTCTTACACAGCCATTGAAATGGAAAACGAGTTAACAAAGAAACTGATGTAGTTTAATTATTAATGCCATTTTATTTAATGTACATATTTAATTAAAAAACATATTTTTTTAATTAGTTTAACACCACACAATTTAATTAAATAAATTTAGAATATATTTTTTTTACAAACACTCCGTGACCGGGTATCGCGTTGTTTCGGTTTTAATTCTTTTTCGCACTAAACAAACAGACAAATCAGTTGGTAGCACTGCAGTTAAATGCGAGAAAACGTGGTGTTCGCACACACTGCAGCAGCAAGCAGCAGACGGCAAGAAATATAAAGAACTGTGTTTAGCTATAAATTATAAATATATAAAATAAGTACTTTTTGTATTTGCAGCTTGGGGTATGTTTTTTTAATGTTAAGAAATAAAAAATGCGTCATTTTTGTGAAATTATAATTAAATAGAGTACTCTTAATTTTTTCTGTCTGCTGCTTGCTGCTGAATTGTGAAGAAGCTTGTGGCCGCTATTACAAACAGTGTTGCCATTACCAATATGAAAAAAAAAACTCAAAAATCGTAGGAAAAGGGTAAAAATTTCCAAAAAAAAAATAGCGACAAGAAAAAAGAGAAAATTAAAAAAAAATTAAAATGTGCTTTTTAAGGTTAAAAGGACAAAAAGCGCCAAAAAAAACAATAATAAAAATATTTGTTTTTATCATAAATTAAATAAATAAGCTGATACAATCAGGAGTATAAATAATATTACATTTATATTACTTAAAAAACAATAAATTTAATACAAACTTTTTTATTACATTCAATCATAACGCCACAGATCTGTTTTAAGGAAATGTTTGGATATTTTATCAGTTTAATTTTTTTGCATTTTACTTTATTTTGACAGTAAACAAAATTGTTTCAAAAAACAACAGTCATCAAATATTTTAAAAAATACGTAGTTGTAAAAAAGTGTAGAAAATATGTACCAAAAAGTTTTTACACAATTTTTTTTTACATCCGTCTGTCTGTCACACATATGAAAACAGATTTAAAAAACTGGTAATACATTTTCATTAAAAAATATGCTAAATGAATTGGCTAATTGGCTAAATGAAACAAAAAAATGAAATTGTGAAAAATTTTAATTTTTCTACAACCGGTACAAAACTTAATTAGATTTTGAATCAAATTACAACCAAAAACAGCAATGCCAATTCAGCGCGATTCGTGCTGGATTTAGCGCCTTCCGACCACCCAAAAAGCGCATTTTTTTAATCTAGAACGTTTTTAAAAAATGCGCTAAACTGGCGGGTTTTCCCCTTTTAATTTAGCGCATTTAGCGCTTTCTTTCTACAACTAATCATCAGTGTGAATATCGCCAAAAAGCGATAAAAAATAATTTTAATTTAAGATTAAAAAAAATATAAAATCATCAGGCCTATTCACAGAATAAGTAAAAAAATTGTGAATTTTTTTTTTTTTTAATTTTTAACAAAGTTTTCTATTTCTTTGATTGTACTACAACAACTACATGAAAAATATGAATCTAATACCCTATTCACACTTACAGATTTAAACCGTTTTTAGCAATTATTTTTAGCATTTTCTGTCAATATACTGTAACAGAATAAATTTAAAACTGTACGTGTGAATAGGGTTTTAGATTAATATTTTTCATGTAGTTGTTGTAGTACAATCAAAGAAATGAAAAACTTTGTTGAAAATTAAAAAAAATATTTCACAATTTTTAGACTTATTCTGTGAATAGGCTTGATGATTTTATATTTTTTTTAACCTTAAATTAAAATAATTTTTTATTGCTTTTTGGCGCCTTTAACTTTGTTCAAATTTAGCGCTTTTTGAGTCACTGTTTTGCGCGTTTTGCTGTTACATAATTTTTGGTTGCGTCATTAGTAGTGTTTGGGGTCCGGGAATTCCCGGGTCGGATTTCCCGGGAATTCCCGGGAAAAGACTGACGGGAATTCCCGGGAATTTTTTTAATTTTTCCCGGGAAATCCGGGAATTTTATAAAATAAACCATTTTTCATAAAAGACGTTTATTTTAAATTAATTTTTAATATTTTTTTTACATACAGGTATACTTACATTTGCTATTTTTTGTAGTTTTTCTATTTGGAAGAACAGTGCAAATATATATTCATAGGAAAACTGACCAAGTTTAAAAAGTATGACAATATCATGAAGAAATTGAAAAAGTCAAAAAAATATACGTCGGTTAATGATAATTTTGCTAAGACTATCGAAAAAATATAAAAGTTTTGAACCTAGAATTTACATTTCCAGAACAAGTATTAAAAGTGCTGCCAACTATATTAGTTTTTTGCGATTTTTAGCTATTTTTTGCGATTTTTTGTAGGGAAAAAAGTGGCAATATTTTTATACCCTCCAACCACAGTATGGGGGTACACTCACTTTGTCATTCCGTGTGTAACGCATCGAAATATCTCTCTAAGATCCCATAAAGTACATATGTTATTGATCAGTGATCCATTCGAATACATTCTAGCGATGTCCGTCCGTCTGTCCGTCTGACTGTCCGTCTGTGGAAGACACGATACAGTCCATAGTAAAAGAGCTAGACTCCTGAAAATTGGCACGAATATGTCTTATGGTATTGGTCTGGTTAAGTTCGAACATGGGCAAAATCGGATCAGGGGGAAAAAAGTTCCCCTCTTAAGAACTAAACAAACCTCTAAAAAAAAGCCATTTTTAAAGGTTTTTTGTACTTTTGCTTAGCAAACGAAACATTTTTATGTCAAAAGAAGTTCAAACTCTTGCAGTTGTTTTTTTAACGTGTTGGAGGGTATAAAAGATTCGGCACAGCCGAATTTAACACTCTCACTTGTTTTTGTTTTGTTTTTATTGTATTTCAGGATTTTTAACTTTTATTTTTGATTTTTTATGTTTTAATTTATTGTTTATCTGCAATAAAACAGTTTTTAATAAAAAGTTCGTCAAATTGTCATGTTTTTTTATGATTTATATTAATAATGAAAATTTCCCGGGATTCCCGGGAAATAAATTATTTTTTTCCCGTTTCCCGGGAAATTGAAAAGTCCGGGAATTCCCAAACACTAGTCATTAGAAAAATACAACTCCATAACCAAATAAAATGAGCCGACGATTGAGAAACCCACCGTTTCTTAATCGAGCCGACACCGCCAAAAATTCCTCGTCGGCTTGGTTACCTGCTCACGCCTACTAATAAAGTATAAATCAATTATTTTCTATTTTCATGAATTTTGAGAAAACATTTGGGGTCTTGATTTGTGAACACAAAACACGTTTACCTGCAAATTTTTAAAGGACACCTTGAGTCAAATTTAAAGGGGTTGTTTGTATGAGGCCAAGGTGCAAACAAGGACTGATTTTTCCCAATTTCATTAGGTCTTAAGGCTTAAGTTTCAAATTTCAGCAAAATCTATTGATAATATAAAAATCACAAATTAAAAAAAAAAATGTCGCGAAAAAATGGAATAATACCATAAATACCCTATTTTTAAAAACGCGTATTTAAAAAAACGGCAAGACCAAAAAAGCACCAGCAAATACCCGAAATGTAACATAATGGCAACACTGAATTCAAATTTAACGATTTTGCAAAAAAAAAAATAGTTGGTAGCTCTGCTTGTAAACAAGCGCCCCCTTACGGAATAATTACTAACAAAAATAAATTAAAAACTTATTAAATTACTGTATATTAGTACTTTTATGAACTAAAAATAGTGAAAAAATAGTAAAACAAACTACCAACAAAAATTACTCATAAACAGTAAGAAATACTAATTTTAGCACTTTGAAGATACTAAAAAAACTACTGTAATACTGGTAATTGGTAACTTATTAGTAGATATGGGTTACCAACGCACTTACTAATTTTTTTACTGTAGAATTATTTTGAGTGTACGATAAGAATACTTCCTCGAAATTTCAACTCATTTCTACAAAAAATGTGGCATTGGCGATCTACTACTCGAAAAAGATCGGACGCTTTCCATACAAATTTATGAAAATCAGTAGAATTTATTTCTTTGAGTAGTAAAACACACAGTTTTTATCTTTGAGCTCCTGTAAAACAAAAACTATTATACCGATTTTTACAATTTTTACATTTTTGAAATGGTATGGTTCCAAAGAATAATCATGATAAATATCAAGTTAATAGGATTATCATAGTTTCTTTGCCACGCTACTACTCGAAAAAGATCGGCGAGTTTCTATACAAATGTATGAAAATCCGACCTCCTGTGAACTTTAATGTCAAATTGTGACAAAATTTTCAAGAAAAGATGAAATAATTTTTTACCAATTATGATCGCATATATGATAAGAATACTTCATCGAAATTTCAACTCATTTCTACCAAAAATGTGGTATTGGCGAACTACTACTCGAAAAAGATCGGCCCATTTTCATACAAATGTATGAAAATATGCCCTCTTTTGAACTTTAATGTCAATTTGTAAAAATGTTTTCACGAAAACATAAAGTTATTTTTTTTGCCAAATATGATCGCATAAATGATAAGAATACTTTCTCAAAATTTAAATTTATTTCTACAAAAAATGTGGCATTGTCGACCTACTAATCGAAAAAGATCGGCCGCTTTCCATTCATAGACTAGATAACTTCAGTAAAATTTAAACAAAAAAAATTGAAATTAATTACGTAAACATGTTAAAGATTTTTTATGAAAGGAGTCATAAACAAATATTTGGAAAATCCATGGCAGTAAAATTTGCTGAGACCACGTGTTCTTTTATTAGGTTGTAAAATCTTTTTCTGTGCCTTTTTTAAAACACTGCCTATAAATATTGCACTAAAAGGTAAAATGAAAAAAAAAAAATGTACGGTACATTATAAATGGGAAATTTTAGGTAATAAAACAATTTGGGTTAAAAAATTCACAACAGGTAAATTATGTCAAAATTAAAATAATGATTTAAGAAGTGATATTATCATTGCAATTATAATATGTAAAAAAATAAATTTAGTGGTCTAAAAAGATTTTCACAAATGAAATTAAACTTCAAACAAGTGCTGGTTTTCAAACATTTGTATAAAAAGCGGCTTATCTGTTTCGAGTAGTAGTTCGCCAATGCCAAATTTTTGGTAGAAATGAGTTGAAATTTCGAGGAAGTATTCTTATCGTATATGCGATCATAATTGGTAAAAAATAATGCATGGTTTTTTGAAAATATTTTCATAATTTAACATTTAAATTGGAATAAGGGCAGATTTTCATACATTATTATGGAAAGCGGCCGATCTTTTTCGAGTAGTAGTTCGCCAATGCCACATTTCTTGTAGAAATCAATTAAAATTTTGAGGAGGAATTCTCATCATATATACGATCATAATTGGCAAAAAAATAATGTTATGTTTTCTTGAAAACATTTTCATAAAGTGACGTCAAAGTTCAAAAGTAGGCTGATTTTAATACAGTTGTATGGAAATGGGCCGATCTTTTTCGAGTAGTAGTTCGCCAATGACACATTTTTGGTAAAAATGAGTTGAAATTTTAAGGAAGTATTCTTATCATATATGCGATCATAATTGACAAAAAATAATTTAATGTTATTTTGAATTTTTTTTTACAAATTGAGATTAAAGTTCAAAGGCGGTCGGATTTTCATACATTTGTATAGAAACTCGCCGATCTTTTTCGAGTAGTAGTGTGTCAAAGCCACTATGATAATCCTATTAATTTGATATTTATTATTTTTATTCTTTGAAACCATACCATTTCAAAAATGTAAAAACTTTCAAAATCGGTATAATAGTTTTTGTTTTACAGGAGTTCAAAGATAAAAACTGTGTGTTTTACTACTCAAAGAACTAAATTCTACTGATTTTCATAAATTTGTATGGAAAGCGTCCGATCTTTTTCGAGTAGTAGATCGCCAATGCCACATTTTTTGTAGAAATGAGTTGAAATTTCGAGGAAGTATTCTAATCGTATATGCAATCATAATTGGTAAAAAATAATGACACGTTTTTTTTGAAAATATTCTCATAATTTGATATTAAAGTTTAAAGGAGGGCGGATTTTCATACATTTGTATGAAAACTCGCCGATCTTTTTCGAGTAGTAGTTTAGCAAAGCCACTACGATAATCCTATTAATTTGATATTTATTATGTATATTCTTTGGAAGCATAGCATTCCAAAAATGTAAAAATTTTGAAAATAGCTTTAATAGTTTTTGTTTTACAGGAGTTTAAATATTAAAAAATGTGTGTTTTACTACTCGAGCTACTCGAGTAGCTCGAGCTACTCGAGCTGCTCGAGTAATTGACGAGCTACTCGAGCTGCTCGAGTAGCTCGAGTACTCGACTACTCGAGTAATAGGGAGCTCTGGTACGGACTATGGCAAAGATAACTCTGACCTGGATATCCAGTGAAAGGGCGGAGATACAAAAAATCCGTTGTGAATTTTGTTCAGTTTATATATATAATCTGTAACGTAACCGGATTTTCGGCCTCTAAGACAGGGGAGTGGTGGAAGACGGCGAAATTTAGTTTTTAAACATTTAAACTATTTCTGAAATCCCTATTGACTAAGGAAGCTGAAAAATGTAAAGCATAAAATATTGACAATGGATCATATCCTTATGATGTCAACTGTGTACGGAGAATTATAAGGAAAAATTTAAGTGAAAAAAAAACATTTTATCTAATTTTAAAACCCTTCATGACTAAGGGCGGATTACTCAATGAAAAGTTAGCTGCTACCTGCCGATTTAACGGAGCCTTAGTCAAAATTTGTATGAAAAAGTTAAATTTAACGGAGAGTTATTTTATAACGGAGCATTGAGTAATCCAGCCTTTTATACTCATAAAATTGTATTCCAGTTTGGGAAATATATTGATATAACTCAATCTAGCAATATTAAATTTTTGAAGCACAAACATAATTTTTTTATAAAGTTTGGTAAAAAATTAGAATTATTGAGAAAGGTGATTTGGTGTTCCGCCTGGCAGGGACAGGCTATTCGACTAGTCTAGACATAATTGCCGATCTACCCACAGCTTTTTGTGCCGGTCGTAGAACAAAAATTTTAAGAAATGGGCTGTTAAACGCGTAAAGTCTTCTTTTTTCCATGTATTTACATGAAATTGGGACGGTCTTTTTCGGTCTTTAGGACGGCACTTTTTTGTGGTTGCTTCAAATGACTCCATATGGAATAGGGATAATCTAGACATAATTGCCGATCTACCCACAGCTTTTTGTGCCGGTCGTAGAACAAAAATTTTGAGAAATCGGCTGTTAAACTCGTAAAGTCTTGTGTTTTCCATGTATTTACATGAAATTGGGACGGTCTTTTTCGGTCTTTAGGACGGCACTTTTTTGTGGTTGCTTCAAATGACTCCATATGGAATAGGGATACTCTAGACATAACTGTCGATCTATTTACAGCTTTTTGTCCCGGTCGTAGAACAAAAAATTTGAGAAATGGGCTGTTAAACGCGTAAAGTCTTCTTTTTTCCATGTATTTACATGAAATTGGGACGGTCTTTTTCGGTCTTTAGGACGGCACTTTTTTGTGGTTGCTTCAAATGACTCCATATGGAATAGGGATAATCTAGACATAATTGCCAATCTACCCACAGCTTTTTGTCCCGGTCGTAGAACAAAAATTTTGAGAAATCGGCATTTAAACTCATAAAAAAATGGGTTTTGTGGTCCTAAAAAAATTTAAAATCAAATAACTCAAAAACTTTTGATCTCAGGGCTTTCGGATATTCAGTGGTCAAGTTCTTCAAGTAAAGAGCAACAAATGCCATTGGACTTTTTATCGTGTGGGCAATACTTACCAAGATATTGGGTTTTTAAAATTTTCCGGAATGCGAATTTTTAATTCAAAATTTCGGACCTATTGAGTCCACACATGGATAGAGGAAGGCTGTTTGCCATATTCTTTGTTGGCTTTCTTTTGAAAATTTTATCCGTTTTGCTCTATCTTGCTTAGTTTTTGAGATATCAGCATTTTTAATTTTTAATGAAAAAAAAAAAATGGAGAAATTTTCTAATTTTTGGTTAAGATAACACTAAACTAATTTAATATTTCATTTTCGTCCCTTGATTGATTGTAAAAGTTGTTCTTAATAAAAATTCAATATAAAAAAATTGAAAACCGGTCTACCCGGGTAGACCGGTCGACCGACAGTCCGGTTAACCGGGTAGACCGGGTTACCCGGGTAGACCGGTCTACCCGGGTAGACCGATGAACAAAAAGACCGGTCTACCCGGTCTTAAACCCGGTCTACCCGGGTAGCCTGGGTAGACCGAAACCCAGGTAATGGGGGGCTCTAAAATTAACGTTTTAAAGTAAGCGCACTTAAGCGGAAAGTGTTTAAAACTAAATAAAGTAAACAAAATGGCACCCGAAACTTCATTACGTCTTCGTCGTTTTTACTGTGTAAAGCTAAAAGTGAAAAACATATTATTTAATATGTCAAAAAAGTCCATTTGACTATGAGCAAAAAAACAGCTGTTTGAAATTTTTTGGGAGTTCGTTCAATAAGGGTTAAAGATGTCCTTCATGAAAACTTTGCATAAATTTGTAATTGTTGATTATTTAAACACATACACGATTTTAGAGTGAGGAATTTTCAAAAATTTCATTGGAGGAATTTTTTAACCCCGTGCCGGCAAGGGTTAACGTTGTCCAAACAGCCTATTATTTCAAAGCAGAGTTACTATGGTCCAAAACAGCCATTTGAACAAAAAAAGTTGGTTAATTTAAGTAAAATGTTGCTAACAACTACAAATTAGTCAAAAATGTCGATAAAAACACATGTTCTGGAAATCCGCTAAATTCAAATCACCCCACACACCAACTGGACTGAGGAATTTAACTAACAATAAGATTTTTTTTCTACAATCCCTGAGATGCATTCAATGATATCAAGTGGATAAACTAATATATTTAAAAATTTTGTTTCACTAAATTTTTAAAATAGTGAAAAAGTAGTTTTGAGCTCCATGTTAAAAATGTGAGTTTTTTTTGGCCTCACGTTTGGGTGGTTTATCGATATCCGAAAAAAACAAACAAAATTTTTCTAAATATCTTTGAATTAATGCGATACAAAAAAAAAATTTTTTTTTTTTAATAATTTTTTTTTAAATATTTTTTTTTTTTTTTTTTTTAATTATGTCCATTTTTTCAAAAACCACAGTTTTGACCCGCGATGCGAGAACGGAAGCCATGGACCGATTTTGTTCATTTTGGTTTTATATTGCTTGTATTTATTTGTACCAACTTTTTTTCACTATTAATAGTTTATCTGAGCACTTTGTTGGAATACGACCCAGCCTAATAATTATGCAACAATTGAACACGCAAAAATTTTCTAAGTCCAGATTTTTTTTGCGTTTTGGAGTAAGAAATTTTGTTAAAAATAATTTTTAATAAATATAAAATTTCATGAAAAAAAATTTTTGCTTGTATTTTCTTGTTTCAACATAGCGTATGAGTAATATTTATTTATGGAAATATTTAATACTCATTCGCTACGTTGAAACAAGAAAATACAAGCAAATTACTAAATTGTTATGAAATTTAATATTCATATACGATTTTCTCGAAAAATAACTAAAAACACATGTCTGAATTTTTTTGTGTGGATAGACAAACACGTAAACTTAAAAAAAAAATTTTAAAAACACAAAAGTGGCCGGATTTTTGATAAATTGATTTAAAAAAAAAATGGAAAATTTCAGAACGGGTTCTGAAAATTTTCCAAAAAAAAAATTTTAGTCGATAGCCCATACAAAACTATATAAGAATTAAATTTTTGAGATTGTGGTGCATTCCGTTTTAATGTGATAAATATTTAATCAAGGCAAGTCGCTACAAATTTGATAATTTTTCCAACATTGGAACACGCCACCTAAGTAAGCCCAGCTTTTGAAAAAATTAAAAACCAAAAACGCAATTTTCTTAGTTCCATATAGGGCTATTCATACAACCTATTCCGAAATTCACGGGAATCATGTTTTTCAGTAGCGGGACATTTGGTGTGGAATGCCTCATATGTATATCTACACCCAAAAAAAAACGTGGGTATTCAATACTAAAAATTTAACTAATTTTAGTCCAAAAGGACCTAGTGCAGAAATTGGTAACCAATACTAAAATTTTTAACTAATATTAGTAAAAACCAGTAAAAATTACTAATGTTAGTACTTTGAAGATACTAAAATTAGTAACCAATTAGTAGATTTTGGTACAATATTACTTACTAAACCTTTTACTGTAGAATTATTTTGAGTGTACCCAGTCAGAAAAATACAATCGCAAAAGCGTTGTGAAAGCGTTGTGGACTGTTCTACGAGCGTTCTGTATACCAACTTCAAAGCGCCAACTTTAATGCGCATCAAAGCGCTTTAAAGACCCAAAGTAAAGAATTTATGTTTTAGTTCGGTTATAATAATTTGTTTGATACAAAGTGAAATCCGAAAAAAAAATTTTGCACTCAAAGAAACTTAGAAAATTTTTCAAAAAAAATTTCGAAACTTAGAAAATTTTAAAAAAAAAAATCTAAAAACATTTTTGATGATTTTTTTACTTTAAAAACCAAAAAAAAAAACAAGTAAGAAAGCTATATTCGGCTGTGCCGAATCTTTAAATACCCTCCACAATGTTAACCAATGCACAAGACGCAGACGACCTTTCTTGGCCAAAATTGATTTTATAGAAAATCATAAACACTTGAACTGATTATTATGAAAGTGAGGCAAGTCCACTTGGTTTCAAAACGAGATATTGAAGGGTTTGCGTTTTTTAGTCTTTAAAAATCTGGGTACTTTCTATTGATTACATTTTAATGAAGATGTTATCTCAGGTACCTAAATTTACTTATTGAGTATTATTTTGTTAGGATGTATCAAAACCAGCCATTTCTCACTATAAAGAATGGACTTGTTTCACTTTCAAAAAAAAAAAAAAAATCACAAACTATATATTTTAAGACAAAACATCTCGATTTGTATGAAATAATTATCTGAGAAAGAATTTGGTAGTAAACGATTTATCAAAACCATTAATTTTGAAAGTGGGGTTAGTCCATAATTTTTTTAAATCACTCAAAAAAATTTATTAATCGCCAATAGCATATAATTGTAGTGTCTTTAACTCTTAAAATACTTTATATTTTAACATTTAACAATTTTTGTAACAAAAGATAGTGTTGAAAGAAAAAATTCACTAGTAAACGATTTGTCAAAAACGTTAATTTTGAAAGTGAGGTTAGTCCAACATTTTTTGTGGTGTTAAATATAACCAAATAATTGCCGATAGAGTAAGACTTTTGTGATTTTTACTCCTATATAACTCTATAATTTAATCCTTAATTAACTTTGTTCCAGAAATCTAAGATGAGCATCACAAAATTTTACTAGTTAACGATTTATCAAAAACATTTATTTTGAAAGTGGGGTTAGTCCACACAAAAATTTTTTGTAATACATAAAATAACCTTTTTATCGCTGATTAAGAATATTCGTAGTGTTTTTAACACTTAACTAGCCCTATTTCATAATCATCAAATAATTTTGTTACAGAATTGTGAGAAAATCTGAACAAAATTTTACTAATTAACGATTTATCAAAAATGTTAATTTTGAAAGTGAGGCTAGTCCACACAAATTTTTTTTGTAGTGTTAAAAATAACCTAATAATCGCTGATAGAGTAAAACATTGATGATTTTTATTCTTAAATAACTCCATAATTTAATCCTAAACTAAATTTGTTACAGAATTCTGGGATGAGCTAAACAAAATTTTACTAGTAAACGATTTATGAAAAATGTTAATTTTGAAAGTGAGGCTAGTCCACTTTTTTTTGTAGTGTTTAAAATAACCTTATAATCGCTGATAGAGTAAATAATATCCAAATCTATCATTAACTCAGTTTTTTTTTAAATGTGACTTACCCCACTATCATAATAAATGGTTCACTTACAAACAACAGAAAACATATTTTGTTTTTGTATACACTTATTTACCGTTCAAAAACAAATTTAAATAAAAATAAAAAAAAACGTATTTTTTTAATTTTTTCAATTATTTTTTGAGTTTAAATATAAAAAATTTCTTATAATAGGTATATTCGATTACCTAAATTTCTTACTATTTTTTATTACATCTGGAAAGTCTTGTTTACTTTTTGTATTGAAAAATTTCAGTTGTAGTAAAATGAGTAAAAATTAGTAGATTGTAGTAAGGTAATCGAATTGACCTAATACTCTACATGGAAAACAAAAAAATTATAACAATTTTTAACACAAAACCTATTTCAAACCAGAAATTTTTCCAGTTTTGTAATTTTGGCCAAGAAAAGTGATGACCCGAACCATAGTGCAATGTAAATATTAAAAAAACAAAAAAAAATATTTTATAAGTATGTATGAAAATTATATAAAAGCAACCACGTGTATGACACATTAGGGATATAACCATTTGCATATTTTTGAAAATATCAAAAAGGGCCTATAATAGTGAGAAAGTACATAGAAAATCAATAAGAAATGCGTCCTCTTTTTTTCGCGAATGTTAAAAAAGGTTCGGCACCGATCGCGATGAAGTTTTTGCTAATATTTTTTTTTTCAAAGATTCATTCAACCCATGTTTCAAATGTTGAAAATCATACTGCTAATTTTTTCTTGTTTTATTTTTGTTGTAAAATGACGAAAAACAAAATAACATTGAAAGGGACGGATTCCCACCATAAAACATACAAAAATTAAAATTTGAGGTGTTTTAGAAATTGCAATCGGTGCCGAAGGTTTTTGGACCAAAATGACCCCGTATAACGTTTTTTGTTATCAGTATAACATTGCCCATACCGTTATGATAGGTTCTTATTTTGGTTATACCCCTAATGACACATACTACGTATTTTTTACTTCTATTGATACAAATAAACACTAACAAACCAAATAAGCATCAACAACTACAAAATGGCGCGCAGCCACGTCATATCATGGAGGTTTATATTGAAACTCACCTCAATTGCTCATAGCTTCTTAACCCCTTGACCGATTTTGCCATAATTGGTACCAAAATAACCAGAAAAACGTTGAGAACAATAAAATATAAACCCATTTAAAATTTTATTAAAAGATGTCAACCATGAGCCAAGATAAATCATTTTAAAATTTTGGGTTAAATTTCTGGTCCCTCTCCCCATTGTGCGATTCCGCCCAAATTTTTTGTGAGTGTTAGGAATGATAAAATTACATTAAATTCCAAGTTTCGTTCTCATTCATTCAACAGGTGTCAAGTTATAGCATTTTTTTGTGTAAAATTCACCATTATTTTTGAGGTACCTTTACATTTTCACTCATATCTTTTGAAATACTTAACCGATTTAAAAAAAAAATACATCAGTTTCTGCCTAGGAGAATTACGCAACTTTTGGTACCCCAAGCGTTTAAATCGGTTCCGGATTATTGCCAAAAACGTGATTTCAACAGACAGACGGACGGACAGACAGACAGACGGACATCGCTAGATCGACTTAAAATCGATCAAGGATCATGAATATATATACTTTATGGGGTCCTAAACCAATATTTCAATGTGTTACATACGGAATGACAAACTTATATATACCCTCTATCACTAGAGTGGAGGGTATAAAAACTGACAAAAAATTGTTATTCAAAAATAGTTTCGGAACTTAGAAATTTAAAAAAAAATAAAAATCTAAAGAACTTTTAAAACGTTTTTCGAATACGCTCGCAAAGCGTTCCAAAAAAACGTTTTGAGATTGCTTTTTTTTGTTATAATGCTTTCAGAACACTTTTCAAAAACGCTCGCAAAGCGTTTGAAAATAGCGTTGTGAGAATGTTTATACCCTACACCACACTGTGGTACAGGGTATAATGAGTTAGTGCTGATGTTTGTAACTACCCGAAATATTGGTCATAGACCCACTTTTAAGTATACCGATCGACTCAGAATCACTTTTTAAGTTGATTTAGCGATGTACGTCCGTCCGTCCGTCTGTCCGTCCGTCCGTCCGTCCGTCCGTCTGTCTGTCCATGTAAACGGTGTAAACACGATAAAGGTCGCAATTTTTAATCAATTGACTTGAAATTTGAAACTTAAGCCTCTTTTGGCCCAAGGACGAAGCCTATTGAAATCGGAAAAACTCGGTCCATATTTAGACCTAGCCCCCATACAAAGGTCCTCTTTAGTTTCGACTCAAATGACTCTAATAACCGCATTATAATAGGTATCGTTTCAAAATTTGACAGGTAATCATGTTTTATCTACACAAATCACCATTCCAAATTTTTAATAAATCGGAGCAGTTCTTCTTGTAGCCCCCATACAAACCAACTCCCCGATTTTCACATAATCTCTCAAATTTCATGAAAATAGAAAATATTTAATTAAAATTCTGTTTGTTTATGTTAAACGCGTACTTTAATAACTTTATCAAATCTGATTATCATCGGACCAGTTTTGGACTCAGGCCCCATGTGAAAGTTTCGCCCGATATTTAGTTAAATCGGTTTATTGTCAACAAAAATAAGCCTATTTCACTAAAAATTGATGTGTGAGTGTTTTTTACACTTATTACATATTTGACAAAATATAGATCTCATCGACCCATTTTTGAACTTTGGACCCATTTTTCGGGAAACTCTGGTGTAGGGTATTATATGGTCGGTCTTGACCGACTATAATTTTCTTACTTGTTTTTTTTTTGTTACAGTGCACGTAGGGGCAAAATGTAATGTTTTGTGGCATCAATTAAACCGCTGAATTGTTATAGACGTTATGCACACGATTTCAAAGAGCATTGTTTAAGGATTAAATTTATGTAAAAACATGTAAGGCTTTCTTTGCGAAATATTTCGCAAAAACGAAAAATAATAATAATTTCTTAGAAGTAAAAAATTTTTGTATGCTTGTATTTTTATGGATACCGTTAAAACAATTACTGTATTGAAATAACATACATATGAAGCAGTCCGCACCAAATGTTCTGCTAAAAAAAAGTTATGCCGTATGAAGTTAAAATCGGACATTAAAATGAAAATAAATAAAAAATTAATGGTTTTTTAATAAAAGGGCTTTGTAGATATAGGATAATAAGTGTTAAACATTTCACTTTCCTAATATTATACAATAATGTGGCATAAAACGTATGAGTACACTCAAAATAATTCTACAGTAAAAAAAATAGTAAGTGCGTTGGTAACCCATATCTACTAATAAGTTACCAATTACCAGTATTACAGTAGTTTTTTTAGTATCTTCAAAGTGCTAAAATTAGTATTTCTTACTGTTTATGAGTAATTTTTATTGGTAGCCGGTTGTACTAATTGTTTTACTATTTTTAGTTCACAAAAGTACTAATATACAGTAATTTAATATGTTTTTAATTTATTTTTGTTAGTAATTATTCCGTAAGGGGGCGCTTGTTTACAAGCAGAACTACCAACTGTTTTTTTTTTGCAAAATCATTAAATTTGAATTCAGTGTTGTCAGTATGTTACATTTGCTGGTGCTTTTTTTTTCTTGCCGTTTTTTAAATACGCGTTTTTTTAAAAATAGGGTATTTATGGTGTTTTTCCATTTTTTCGCGACATTTTTTTTTAAATTTGTTTGAAATTTGAAACTTACGCCTAAGACCTAATGAAAATGAAAAAAATCAGTCCGTGTTTGAACCTTGACCTCATACAAACATCCCCTTTAAATTTGACTCAAGGTATCCTTTCAAAATTTGCAGGTAAACGTGTTTTGTGTTCACAAATCCCAAATGTTCTCTCAAAATTCATGAAAATAAAAAATAATTGATTTATATTTTGCTAGTATGCGTGAGCAGGTAACTAAGCCGACTAGGAATTTTTGGCGGTGGCTGCTCGGCCCATTTTGCTTGCCGACGGCGGATTTCTCAATTGTCGGCTCATGTTATTTTTTTGGTTATGGAGTTGTATTTTTGTAATGATGCAATCAAAATATGTATTTTTGACAGATTTAAATAAAGAAAATTTGGGTCTATTTTCGAAAATTGTGTAACAGGCAAAACGCGCAAAACAGTGACTCAAAAAGCGCTAAATTTGAATAAAGTTAAAACGCCAAAAAGCGCTGAAAAAATAATTTTAATTTAAGATTCAAAAAAAATTATAAAATCATCAGGACTATTCACAGAATAAGTCTAAAAATTGTGAAATATCTTTTTTTTAAATTTTCAACAAAGTTTCCCATTTCTTTGGTTGTACTACACCAACTTCATGAAAAATATGAATCTAAGACTGTTATTACGACAGTTTAGCGCATTTCTTAAGAACGCGCTAGATTAAAAAAATGCGCTTTTTGGGTGGTCGGATAGCTTTAAATCAAGCACGCGCTGAATTGGCATCGCTGTTTTTGGTTGTGATTTGATTCAAAATCTAATTAAGTTTTGTACCGATCGTACAAAAATTAAAATTTTTCGCATGTATGTATTATAAAATGTATTATAAACTTTTTGGTACATATTTTCTACATTTTTTTACAACTACGTATTTTTTAAAATATTTAATGACTGCTGTTTTTTGAAACAATTTTGTTTACTGTCAAAATGAAGTAAAATGCATAAAAATTAAACTGATAAAGTATCCAAACATTTCATTAAAAAAGATCTGTGGCGTGATGATTGAATGTAATAAAAAAGTTTGTATTAAATTTATTGTGTTTTTAAGTAATATGAATGTAATATTGTTTTTACTCGTGATTGTATCAGCTTATTTATTTAATTTATGATAAAAACAAATATTTTTATTATTGTTTTTTGCGCTTTTTATCCTTTTAACCTTAAAAAGCACATTTCCATTTTTTTAATTGTCTCTTTTTTCTTGTAGCTGATTTTTTTTTGTAAATTTTTACCCTTTTCCTACGATTTTTGCGTTTTTTTTTTCATATTGGTAATGGCAACACTGTATGTAATAGCCACTACATTCTTCTTCACAATTCAGCAGCAAGCAGCAGACAGAAAAAATGAAGAGTACTCTATTTAATTATAATTTCACTAAAATGACGCATTTTTTATTTCTTAACATTAAAAGAGCATACCCCTAGCTGCAAATACAAAAAGTACTTATTTTTTAAATGTATTATTTATAATTAAACACAGTTCTTTATATTTCTTGCCGTCTGCTGCTTGCTGCTGCAGTGTGTGCGATCACCACGTTTTCTCGCATTTACCTGCAGTGCTACCAACTGATTTTTCTGTTTGTTTAGTGCGAAAAAGAATTAAAACCGAAACAACGCGATACCCGGTCACGGAGTGTTTGTAAAAAAATATATATTATAAATTTATTAATTTAAATTGTGTTAAAGTAATTAAATATATGCTCTTTATTTATTTAAATATGCTCATTAAATAAAATAACATTAATAATAAAACTACGTCAGTTTTTTTGTTTAATCGTTTTTTATTTCAATGGCTGTGTGAAAAAAACTCAAGCTGAAGAGAATATGGATACACACACGTATACAAAAAAAATGTAAGTATAAAAAGCACCCTCTGTGGTAAAATGTGTGTACATAAATTTGAACATGTATTGAAAAAATATAATTTTTTCTTTATATTTTTAGCGATCGTTTGCAAAATATATTTCAATGGTATGGCGACATCAATCATTAATTTCTTCAAATGTGGTACAAACAACGCTAAATTTTTTTTAACAGCTTAAGAAGACATGTAATTAAGATATCTTAAACCCGTGAAGTGAAATAAAAATCATTTTCATATATATAATTTTTTTTATGATTTTTATTTACTAAAATTGATATAGGTAGTAATTTTATTCACTAAAATTAGCAATTTTATTTACTAAAATTAGTAATTTTTTTTTACTAAATAGGACAAAAATTTTAATTTTAAATATTTATGATTTTTTTTAGTAATTATATTTACTAAAACTGTAGTAAATTGCAGTAATATTTACTGTTTTTTTAGTATTTTTCATGTACTAGATATTAGTAACAAATTTTAGTATTGATTACCAATTCCTGCACTAGGTCCTTTTGGACTAAAACATTAGTACTCGTAGCTAAATTTTTAGTATTGAATACCCACGTTTTTTTTTGAGTGTAATATAAATAAATAAAAAAATTTTGGGTGAGTACACAGAAAAAAACGAATTGTTATATTGACCCCCATATTTGTGAATACAATTAACTTTTTCACTGAAAGTGCTCCTATACGGAAATTTGTGTTATCAACTAACGTTTGTAAATATTGATTGTTGAAAAAAATATTAAAAAAAATTGATAAACGAGTTTGTAATAGTTCTCTAAAATTATTATTTGTATTGACAAACGTACAAAATCTTAAATTTTTTTTTCAACAAAGAAATTCAACAAACACAAACGCAATTAGTTGATCTGACAAACGTAAAAACCCAACAAACATCAATTCCAGCCTTTGAAAAAAAATCAAACTGGCACTAAATATCAAGGGTGTTTTTCAAATTGTTTTCAGTGACAAAAATTTAAACATTTAAACTAAATTTGAAACATGTTGGAAATATTTGTTTTTTCCTATACTATTAATTCTTTTCAAAAAAAATATAAACATCAAATTGATTTCCCATGTTTCTCAAACCTAATATCGAACACTGATTATGGGTGGAAATAATTTTGTTTTCAAATGTTGTTCAATTCCGAATTTCATATTGTCAGAAAACTTAAAATTTTGTTTTAAAAATGTAGAAGAAAAATCTTGAAATTTTATGTATTTTTATGCATCTGTGCCAATTAATTGAACGCTATAAGTATAAAAACTTGCATAAGCGTTTAAAAAGTAAGTACACATGAGTTTATGAAAAAAAAGTTATACATTTAATAACGTCTTTTCTTTTCTTTAAAGATTTCGAATTTTAAAGAGGAGACGGCTGAAGAAGAAGACCTGGAAGGAGACGATCTCAAAAATGGCATTCGATGTAATTTTTCATATTAACAATTTTTAGTGCTAATAAATAGCAAATATTATTAAAATTCGTATTTACAGTTTTTTTTAATAAAAAATAGTATTGAGGTTCATTTGAAAAATAATGTTAAATTAATATTATAAATAAGGCTGAGAATTCTTTGAAAACTACACTAAAATTCAATTAGGTAGTAAGCATATTTTCAAGCTAAAAATATTTGTGTACATTGGAGAAACATTATACATTCAAAAAATCTCAAACTATATATCAAATCTAAATAAACTTGAAAATTTTACTTGAGAACTAACATGCCGTTTTCTTTGAGAATGCTATTGTTTTCACGTTGAGAACTATGTTATTTTCAACTGGTTTTCAAGGCTAAGGTTTAAATTTTAAACTTGCTATCAATATGATATTCAATGTATTTCAAAGGTAAATGTTTGTTGGGAAATTTAATTTTTTTTTTCAACAAAGAAATTCAACAAACACAAAAACTATTTGTTGACATGATAAAACAATTTTGAAATAAAATTACTTGACTGAGTTTGTTAAAAATAAAATTGAAGTTTTGTATTATAGACTAACAGGCGGCCGTTTTTATTAAATGTTTGGTTGATATCATATTTGGTTGATTTACAATTGCTGTTTGTTGATTTAAATTTGACGATTTTATTATCCGTGTAGGTTATCATTTTTACTAACAATTTATTTATCATGCTGAGATGAAGCAAACAACTAACACAGAAAAAAACGAATTGTTACATTGACCACCATATTTGTGAATACATATAACTTTTTCACTGAAAGTGCTCCTATACGGAAATTTGTGATATCAACTAACGTTTGTAAATATTGATTGTTGAAAAAAAATTAAAAAAAAATTGATAAACGAGTTTGAAAGTGAAAGTGCTCCTATACGGAAATTTGTGATATCAACTAACGTTTGTAAATATTGATTGTTGAAAAAAAATTAAAAAAAAAATGATAAACGAGTTTGTAATAGTTCTCTTAAATTATTATTTGTACTGAAAAACGTACAAAATCTTATTTTTTTTTTTCAACAAAGAAATTCAACAAACACAACCACAATTTGTTGATTTGACAAACGTAAAAATCTTACTTTTTTTTCAACAAAGAAACTCAACAAACACAAAAACTATTTGTTGACATGATAAAATAATTTTGAAATAAAATTACTTGACTGAGTTTTTTAAAAACAAAATCGAAGTTTTGTATTATAGACTAACAGCGGCCTTTTTATTAAATGTTTGGTTGATATCATGTTTGGTTGATTTACAATTGCTGTTTGTTGATTTAAGTTTATCGATTTTATTTTCTGTGTAAACTTTAAGTGGATGAATCATGTGTGTTACAGTGTTGCGCGTGACTAACTTTCGACCCACGTTTCAATTATGCAAATATATGTATTTGAAAAAAAAAATATATATGAGCAATTGTCATTAACTTTTAATATTTAAGAAAAAAAAATTGCGATTTTTTTTTTCGTGGCACATTGATAAGACTTTGTAGGTAAATAACATTATAAATAAGTAATTCAAATCCGTCCGCGTGCATTAATTTGAGCGATCGCACCCAAAACTATGGCGGTTTAAAGTTAAAATGTTTAAAATAATTGTCAAAATTACATTTTTTATCCGAAGTTAACCAAACGTACCATTTTATATTATGCTTACCCAGAGCTAAAATACATATTCAAACATGCATAAAATCTTTGCTAAATATCGAGATATTTGCATTTAACCAATTTTTTTTCGGCACATTTTCCAATATTTTGGAAATAAAAATGTTTCCAGCGGTTTTATTTTTTTTAGAAAAATATTATCAAATGCATTAACAAAATCTCAACAAATTCTTAGTTAACACCATTATTCTATCTCTAATAGGTAAGAAACAGCAGTGGTTTTAATGGAACATTTTTGAAAAAAAAATTTAATAATTTTGAATTTTTTTTTTTTTTTTAATATTAAATGTCTTATTTTACAGTGTTGTCCTTCACTGAATATTGAAACTATTCAAAGTACGATTAATAATGCTAATATTAAGGTTATTACGAAATATTTTAAAGTTATTACTAATTTTATCAAGGTTATAAAAAATTTTAGCAATTTTTCGCGATTTTTGCGACTGCAAAAATCAATGGACTAATTTTGAAATATTATTTAAATAAGACATGTCAAAATCTATCAAAATACTTTTCATTTCTACTTTTTTAAGTAATGTAAGATTTTATATAACCATTAAATTTAAAGGAATCAAAAATTTAAAACCACGGAAAAACCGCTTAAACGTTAATTTTTTTCGGGTGCGAATTAATTGAAGATAGAGAATTAATAAGACTACCAAACGCGCCTTTCACCGACCAATTTCTATAAGCGGCCTGGATGTGCCCAACAAAAAAGTGAAAACTTAAAAACACCGCGGAATTCGCCAATATTAACTTTTGATCAATGTTGCTTTCCATGATTTATTATATTTGCACATACCATTGTTTCTACATGTTCAACTTTCAGCCATGCACATTTGTCTGTCAAATAATGCAAAACTAAAATATCGAAATTTTGCAAAAAATTTAAAAAGTTCATAAAATTTTTGCAATTGAATATTTTTTGGGTGCGTTTGTAAATCAAGTGGGAAATGGTAAATTATAAAGTTCACAAAGCATTCGGAACCATTCGGAATAAAACTGGGAGTGTGCCTCGCAAAAAACAGACTTTTTAAAAAATTCACGTTTTTTCTTCCCATCTTTGGAGAGCTGCAGCTTTGTAACCATTGCGAGCACATCACTCGAATCAGTCTCAGATTGTGCATATTTACAAGGGCTTTTACCATGTGTATTTGAGTTTTAAAATTACAGTTTGCACCAAAAGCTACAATCAAAAAACCTCGAAAAATTGAAAATTGAAAAAAATTGGTATCAAAGATTTAGGTCCATGTAACTTTTTTCTTATTGATGGCACATCCACTGAACCTACACCAAATAATTGCCCAAGTCTACTGATTAAACTGTATTAAATTTGGAGCAATAGCTTTAACGCACCCAACAATATGGAACTTTGAACGAAAAATTTCATTAGAGTATCAAGCGATTTTTTTACATTTTTCAACTTTGCACGTTCCTTACCATGAGATAATGAGACTATTTGCGCTGTGCCTTTGCAGAATTACTCACTATGGTTCCCTTAACATATCTACATTCGCAGGTACCACCTAGTTTACAAATAAAAATGTTATTGCGAAATTAGTAAAATATCACAAGCGTTAAAAGTTAATGACAAAAGTCCATATATTAATTTCCGTAAATATCGTGATCGCGGCATCTAAATTTTTTTTTTTAAAAAATCTAAACTTGTATGCACCAAAAGAAACAAATTAAGGGATAAGACCTACAAAAAACAAAAAAAAAAAAAACAATTTTTTGTGGTCACTCTAGTGTTCAAATTATAACTTTAATACTACTATATTAAAAAAAAATATAACAAAAAAAATTTAAAAAAAAGTAATATTTTTAAAATGCAACTTCACATCGCGGGGTAATTTGGAGCAAGTTTTAATAAGTGATTATTGTAAAGAATTATACCACTTATCACTGTATAAAAGTAACTAAAGATAATATAGGATAATTCTCCACTTTTTGACCTTCAAAGTTAGATTTTGAATAATTTCATTTAAAAAATGTCTTAGAACGGCGATAACTAGTTTAATATTCAATGCAATTTGAACAGCATGAACGCAAATTTTTTGTGCTAAAGCTACCTTTCCATTCATGTGTATAGTGTCAAAATTTTTTTCTGGCATACCATTCATTTTGAGTTTTCAATTAAAGACTATTTTATTTAATTTTTTTGTTTTTTTTTTTTAACTTTTACTAACTTTAGCACGTTGGTAAGAAAAGAAGAATAGATAAATAAAAAAAGTAAAAATGCAGTCAAGCGTAGAAAAGTATAGGCTTTCGATATAATCAAGAAAATTAACAAAATCGCTTTTTCAAAAATTCAATTGTTGCCAAGAAGCCCCATATAGCTGCCCCTATGTGCAGTGCTTTCAGAACTTTTTTTTTAGAACCGTCGTCAATTTCTGCTTGGGTGATCTTGTATGAGGCCATACATGGAGTCCAATATTATCCCAATAAGCACATTTAAAATTCAAGTGCAAATCAAGTATAAATCAAGGGTAAATCAAGCCCTTTTTTCCAGTCTATGCTTGAATTATACTTGAATTACACTTGAATTCAATAGCACTCTCCAGCAAAACGGATACTTGAATTCAAGCGCTGTTTTTACGCTTGAAAACCAGGGAAAAGGCTGTAAAAACAGGGCTTAAATTCCAGTGTCTGTTTTGCTGGAGTATGCTATTGAATTCAAGTGTAATTCAAGTATAAATCAAGCAGGGGCTGGAATTTAGGGCTTGATTTACACTTGATTTATACTTGATTTGCACTTGAATTTTAAAAGTGCTTATTGGGTATATATTCATTTATCTAATCTTGTATCAGGTCATACATAGATTCATATAAAATATTATATGTAATATCTAATTTAATAAAGATTTATATATTGTACGTGGACCAACACATGATTCGATATCCTTTTATATGGCACCATATTAAATTTTGTGTGTAAAACTTGATACAAGATACATTTACATATAATTATGTAAAGTACTGTGTATGGCCATATATAAATATTTTGAATAATATGTTACTATATCTAAACTTTTTTAGTCGGTCATGTAAAAATCTATTAGATACCAGATCTGCTTTTATCTTATAATATATGATTGTATATAATTATATCTGCTCAGATATAATTATGTAAATGACAATTTTGTGTCAATGTTGACCAAATCCGAGATATCATTAGATCTCAATTTTGGCCATTTCAGTTATATTTATATGCAATCAGATTTGATCATATATATATATATATATGAACAGATCAAATAAGATCTAATATATTTTGCACGAGTAAAAACACACAAACTAGGGCACACACGGAAAACAAACCACATAGAAAGTATAGTTAAAATTTAACTAAACTATTAACTATATTAAATATTTTATTGATATTAAATTCAAAAACAATTAAAATTTTAATTGAAATAAAATATAAAATATTGTTCCCTCTGTACAGCTACGGTTGTTTATTAAATTTTTGGTTAATGTACATAAGAAGTTTTATTCGGTTGGACACTTAAATTTATTTAAAAAATCAATTTCGATTTTTATCATTTTGTATGTACAGTCTAGCGTAAGCATTTTCCCATTAGCAATGTATATATAGTACGTTATAATAATGGTGGGGCAGTAGATAAGGCCAACAAGTTAAAACGATAAAGATTTGTTATCAATCAAAACACAACAAAACCAAATCTAACAAACAAAAAAAATCATTTAGATCCCTACCATGCGCACAAGACCAAACAACTGTGATTGGCGAACAGAAAGACTAAACAACAAAAAAATAATAATAAGTCTAAGCATTAATAAAGGGAGGAGTTCCCATAGCCCCCCTTTATACAACTATGCTCCTCTACACCCAACCACCCACACATTTAAAGGTACACACACACAAAAGTGCACACGGTTAAACATATACGATTTATATGTATTTGTTATCTTTGATTTAGTTATAGGGTGGGAGGGGAATTTGGGTTTAGGCTCCAATTTGTATGAGTTAGAAATAGACCAATATACAATATTATTGTTCAATCTCATGCATTTAAATATTTTTTAAGGGTGGAGCTTTAATTTCAAAATGTTTTCTATGCATTTTTTTTTTGTGAAATTGTGCAAATTGTTTAAATCAATTCCCAAACAACAATAAAATTTTCCATTTTACAAAAAAAATATTTGTTTTAATTTATTTATTTTTTTGTTTCTACCATATAAAAATACTTAATTTAACAAGTGTTTTTTTATTTACTCTGCATTTAAGTGGTTTAAGTTTTTTTTTTTCCAAATCGTATTTATTGTTCAATTTATTTATTGTTTATTTAAATCCTTTATTATGTAGTAGTACAATTTTATTTGAGTGCATGTAGTATAAAATGACTCTTTTATTTTTGTTTATTTGAACTACGAGTATTTTTATTTATTTTTTTGTAAAATGTCCATTTATCAATGATTTATTTTAATTTATTTGCCAGAAATAACTTTTGAATTGTTTATAGAATCATGTGTTGTTGTGTTGTCAATATTTGACAGGACAATTGGTCAGGTTTGTTTTTAATTCATTTCAGATTTTTTAAATAAATAGTTTTTTGTAGAATTTAATACGAATATATTGGTGTTTAAAAGTAATAAATTCAATAGTATCAAAATGGCGTCTGCGAAAAGGATCAGAATAGTGGGTAATGTGGTAGTGCTTAGGTTGAAGAAATTTATTCCTTCAAATCTAATCTCAGTTAAGTCAAAAGATAAGTGTTGAATTAATCAGACTTGCAGGACTGCAGTCAGATACAGAAAGAAAGCATTCAGAAATTGGCGGGATAAAACAAACGACAATTCTGATATGCTGCACAAGCAGGCGAGAACCAATTGTGCCTAACTACGAAGACGCGAGGAGCTTCTCGACACTCAAAATAATAACTTTTTTAAATAACAAAGATACCCTGCTGAGCCAGTAGAAAATATCCTAAATTTGCAACCTGCAATAAATTTTGTAATTTTACGAAGAAGACTCTGTAAAATGATTTCGAAGGAAAAAAATTTAAATTTACAGAATTATCTGTCAAATACTAGTACCTTCAGACTATAATATTTGTAATAATTTCTATCAAAATTTTGTGTAAAATCTATGAAATAGTATGGTGGTAAACACAAATCGGTACACTCATAGAAATCCTACAGTAAAAAATACAGTAAATGTGTTATAACTTTAAATTTACTACATTTTTACTAATTTACAGTATAATTTTAGTTTTTAGTACGTTTTTTTTATAAGTGACCATTACTAAATACTGATTTTTTACCGGTTTTCTACTAATTTTTGTTATTAAAAATTGAGAAAAAAATATATATACAATCTTGTTTAAAAATCTAAGAAAACACCATTTTGGTACAAAATATATCAAAAAATTAAAAGATTAAAAAAAATGGATTATAAAAAGCTTAGGTTGAGACCATAATTTTATTGTTTTTTTCGCAAGAATTTGTATATCTAAATCAATTTCTTTAAAATTGTATTATTTTTTTTAAATTAAAACGAGACCTTTAAATGTTTTCTTTAATATAATATTCTTATTCTACAATGTAGAATCTACATCATTTTAGAAAGACCATTTGTATAACAATAAAATATTACGATCATAAAATATCCTTGTGTTGTAAAATACATGTGTTTGAGAATTTGGATTTTCCGTTTTTTAAAACCAAAAAAAAAGGAGAAAAAGAGAGAGTAGGAGAGTATTTATATTGAGAATACATTTTTAAAGACTGTTGTCAACAGAGAGTTTTCTTGCTAAAAGTAGCGATTTTAGTTACGTATGTAGCAAGCAATAGAGCGGATTTTATCTAAGTCACACACATTTATTACCAACTTGTTATTTTAAATGCCAATTTTAATCTTCTCAAATGAAGGGCTTATTGTAAAAACTCGATAAGCAACATTTCATTTTATGGTGGTTTTTGCCTTAAAACTTTTAAAATAATGTAGAAAATACAACTTTTGCAGAACTTGTATTCTCAATATACTTGTACGAAGGGTTAAAGCAAGACTTCTGCAAAAAATCTGTCAATGGAAAATCAGCAGAAGGCGAAAAAGAGGAAAAAATAAAATGTTGCTTATCAAGTTCTTGCAGTAAGCCCTTCAAATGTAAAAAAATTCAATGTAAACGGTACAGATTACAAAGTAGAATAAAATCGCATTTTACAAGATTAAAATTTCAATGTAAACGCACTATTAATCAATTTTCAAAACGAAAAAAAAAAATGTCAATCAATTTTTTTGTCCGAAAATTAAAAAAAAATGTATGAAATTTTTTTTCTAAAATCATTTTTAATGAATTTTTTTACTATAAAACTCAAAAAAATGTAAATGGGACTAGGAAAGTTTTTATATTTTGTAAAAGTTTGGAAATTTGGTTTTGTCCTATTGTCCCGGCTTAGGGATAGTTTTTTTTTTGAGACAGTTTAATTATAAGTCCAATTTTTATCTGTCACGTAATAGGCATTTTAGTGATATGTGCCGTTTTCATCAGTCACGGGATAAATGATTTCGGATCGAGGAACACCCTTTTCCTGCAGGAAAATTCAATCAAAATTAATAATTCAATTAAAATTTAAAAAAAATGTGTAAACAACAAAGTAGTGTTTTTTAAGCAATTAATAAAAAAAACAATATATTTTATGTGTCTAATACTGCATACAGACTAGCGTGATTTTAAAATCACCATGTGATTTTCCTTTTGATTGAATTTGAGAGTTTTTTAGTAGATTCTGACAGATTCTGATTGAATTTTCAAATTGAATTCAAGATATTTTTCTACACAAAGAGGAATTCATTAAAAAATCTCCATGAAAATATTTTTCCAGTAGTTTCTTCCACTTTCTACACTACAAATGAACACCTAAAAAGGAATTCATTAAAAAATCTCCATGAAAATATGTTTCCAGTAGTTTCATCCACTTTCCCTTATCATACGTCTTCTATGGTAATCTTTGATATTGTATTTATTTCAATACAATTTATTGATCTCTATCATAAAAAATTCGAGTTTTTTTGGTAATTGACTCAATTTCATGAATAACCGTTTCCTTGTTAAACAATTTAAAGCCAAAGCCTTTATTGTGATTACTCTAAAAAAAATCGCTATTTTTGCGGAAAACCAACAAATTGGTAACATTGTTATTCTCAAGGCTCTCTTTATTTAGTTACAAAAAAAATCTTCAATCATGTAAACGTGAAGCGGAATTGTTTTTTTTTTCCAAATACAAAAAAAAATAGAAAAAGAATCGTGAAAACTCCAATACTTTTATTATAATTAAACAAATTCGAATACAGCACTGATGTAACATCAGGTAATACACAAAGTTCTTTAAATACTGCTATATTTATAACACAACAAATATATATTTTTTTCATTTATAACATTAGGTAAAAAATCTGGAAATATATTTTAAATTTACAACAACAGCGCAACACAATCATAAAACCTTTTAAATGGCATCATCATGTGTGCAATTTTTGTTTAGCAAGCGTAAGTTTTTTGCATTTTCTTACCCACGTATACACATTTTATATGTACATTTTTTTCAATTTGTTTTCAGATGCAAGTGGTGTCCAAATAATTGAAGAACTCAACAATAAACAAACACACATCTCAAAATTATTATTTTTGAACTGACAAGGGAAGTCTCCCTAGTGTCACCCGCGGATCTTTATGGAATTGGTTTTATTTTGTAGAGCAGAAAAAATAAAAGGACACGTATTTTTTTTTAGCGGCCCAAATTCATATTTAGGGGGTAAAAAGGAGGGGGGAAGACAAGGCCATTTTTCAGTTTTTTTCGTTTATCTCCTATTTTATGCAAAGAAACCTAGTCGTGTTACATACCAAATGAAAGGTCTTTGGAAAACCTATCTTTGTGTGCTAAGAACGTGTCTAAACATGCACAACTTTTCGTCATGTTGAGTAAAATACCAAAATTTTAGGACATTTTTGTTAATAAGTCGAAAAATATTAACTTCTTTGGCCCGTTGTTAGCACCACGAGATAGGTATTTTTAATACCTTTAATCTGATACCACACATGCCTATATTAATTTTGTTTAAATAGGCGTAAATCGTAAAAAACTGAAAAAGGTCAATTTCCCCCCATACAAATCGACCCCCCCTAAAAATGAGTTTGGGCCGCTAAAAAAAAATACGTGTCGAATTAATTTTCGTTCTTAACAACATATCCAAATTTCATGAAGATCGGAGGGTGACACCAGGGAGACTTCCCTTGTGAGTGTGTTCTTCAAGTGAATTTTGTGTTCAATTTGATATTTTTATTAATTTATTTATACAATAAAAATAAAATTTTTATTTACTTTAAATTTCATTTGGAAATTTATTTCACCACAATACTAACAATTTTACTGTAAAACTGAAAATTTTCTAATTTTTTCAGTTACTCTAACTTTACCATTTTTTTATAACCGCGTTAGTAAAATTTGACTAACGCGTTGTAGGGCCCTTTAATACTAACGTGTCAGCATTAATAACAGACTTTTTAGTAAGGAATACTGTAGGATTTCTATGAGTGTATAAAACCGAGAGAAATACGGATTGAAAAATGACAAGTGGATCTGTATTCTTATTTTTAGAAATTTCTCTAAAAATGAGAAAACGTATAAGCTTTTCATAAGATCATAAGATCAGTGTTGTATTTGTGTTGATAATATTTAAGATATGATGTTGTAAATACACAAATGATTTTCTAAAAGTTTTTTTTTACAAGAGGGCAAAATTTCGTATTTTTTAAGATACGTATTTTATAACTCAGTATTACAGTCTGAAGGTACCTTAAATGCGACCAGAAGTTTACCAAAAAACTCTGTAAATTTACAAAGGGAGTTTTCGTGTCAACTGACACAACTTTTGAAACCGATGTCGTCCGATCGGGATGAAAATTGCACCAAGGTTAGTCCTATTGGATAGTAGTTCAAACACACTTTTTCAACGAGATCGGTCAAGAACTCTCTGAGTTAGAGAGGGTCAAAATTTGACATTTTGGCCAAAGAGGAGTTGATTCCCATCCATGTAACTTCTTACCTATTGTTTTTAGCAAAATGTGCCCCAAAGAGTTTAGATAGCTATTTATTCAGTCTTTCGAAAAAAATCATAAAAAAAATAAAAAAAAATTTTTTGATTTTTTTTTTTCTTAAAAACCCAAAACTTTTTTAACTTTTTCCTCAAATTTTGCCCTTTTTTTTTTTTGATTTAAAAGAAAGCTTAGGTGATTTCCTATAAGAGATATGGGGTCGCTTAGTGGGATGCGAGTGGGATATCTATGAAAAAAAAATTTAACTTTGGAACACAAAAAACGGTTCTTCAATTTGCACTATTAGGCGTGGGACAACTAACCAGTTTTCGATTTCGATCCGTGATACCCTCTAATTTTTATAGGTTCGAAAAAGAAAGCACGAGCCAAAAAATGAGGGCGGTGGGGTGGGGCCATATGGCCCCTCATCGGGGTCAAAGTTAGGCGTAAAGAGGTAAAAATCCTCAAAAAGCCCCAAAACTCCCCTGGAGGGGTGCAATGTGAGACCAACCTCCAATAATTTTCTGCCCCCAACATTTTTCTTGAACGTACCTTACCCCTTTTTCCACTTCCTAAGGGGGCTCCCATGCAAAACATTTAAAAAAAATTTGATCCTACCATTCTAACTTACCCTTAAATGCCCCTAGTGGGGCCAAATGTATGACCGACCTCCATTATTTTATTAATTCAAACATTTTTTGCAAATATACCTACAATGTATCTTTAACCCTTAAGGTGGTCCCCATACAATTCTTTTATTTTTTATAAATTTGTTTTATTAAACCAGCTCCTACCGTGCCTCCTAGAGAGGCAAAAATTACGACCTACCCCCATTATTTTTTAGTTACCAACATTTTCTCCGAACATTATAACACCCTATCTCCACTCCCTAAGGGGCTCCCATACATTATAAAAACATGTATTTTTAAAAACTAATAAAAAAATAAAAAAAAATGTATGGGGACCCCCTTAAGAGTTGAAAGTAAAGGGTAGGTATATTCTGAGAAAATGTTGGAGTTGAAAAAATATTGGGGGTCGGTCATACATTTTACTTCTCTAGGGGCACCCTATGGACAGTTAGAGCGGTAGGAGAAAATTTTATAAAAATGTCATTTTGTATGGGAGCCCCCTTAGGAAGTGGAAATAGAGGTAAGGTATATTCAAGAAAAATATTGGGGCAGAAAATTAATGGCGGTCGGTCTCACATTGCACCCCTCCAAGGGCAGTTCTAGGGCAGTTGTGGGGCTTTTTGAGGATTTTAACCTCTTTACGCCCAATTTTGACCCCGATAAGGAGCCATATTGCCCCACCCAACCGCACTTATTTTTTGGCTCATGCTTTCTTTTTTGAACCTATCAAAATTAGAGGGTGTCCCGAAGAAGAAGTTTTTTGTGTTCCAAAGTTAAAAAAAATTTTTTCATAGATATCCCCCTCGCATCCCACTAAGCGACCCCATAGCTCTTAAAGGAAATCACCTAAGCTTTCTTTTGAATAAAAATTGCCCAATTTGAGGAAATATTCAAAAAAGTTTTGAATTTTTAAGAAAAATAATCAAATTTGTTTTTTTATTTTTTTTATAAATTTTTTTCGAAAGACTGAAGAAATAGCTATCTAAACTATTTGGGACACATTTTGCTAAAAACAATAGGTAAGAAGTAACATGGATAAGAATAAACACCTCTTTTGCCAAAATGTAAAATTTCGACCCCCTCTAACTCAGAGAGTCCTTTACCGATCTCGTTGAAAAATTATGTCTGAACTACTATCCAATAGGACTAACCTTGGTGCAAATTTCATCCCGATCGAAAGACATCGGTTTCAAAAGTTGTGTCAGTTGACACGAAAACCCCACAAATTATTAGTTGACTGCATTTGACCTAAAAGCTCTAAAAAATTTAAGCAACTGAAAATATCATATTTTTCCAACTTGCAATAAATTTTGGCAATTTTACGCGATTTATTAAACAGCTATAAAAAAATAAATACGCAATATTTTTGTTTTTATACCCTCCAACTACAGTATGGGGGTATACTCACTTTGTCATTCCGTGTAACGCATCGAAATATCGGTCGGGGACCCCATAAAGTATATATATTATTGATCAGTGATCGATTCTAAGACATTCTACCGATGTCCGTCCGTCTGTCTGTCCGTCCGTCTGTAGTTAACACGATGCAGTCCAAAATAAAAGAGCTAGATCTCTCAAGTTTGGCACAAATATGTCTTGTGTTCCTAGGCAGGTTAAGTTCGGAAATTGGCCAAATCGGACCAGGGGGAAAAAAGTTCCCCCTTGAAGAACTAAACCAACCTCTAAAAAAATGCACTTTTTTACATGTTTTTTTGTATTTTTGCTAAGTAAATGAAACATTTGGTATATTTATCGCGATGGGAAGGTGCTCTCAACGTCCCTCACTGACCCTATCAACCCCCCCAAAAAAAACGAAACGCCCCTGACAAATTTTTGTTTTTAATTTTTTGTACATTTTGGAGGGTATAAAAGATTCGGCACAGCCGAATTTAACACTCTCACTTGTTTTTTTTTTTTATTTGAAAGATAATTTATTATAATATTTTCAAAATGTTATAACCAAGGAGAAAACTTTAATGCAAATGCATATTTCTTTCCTTTGGTCATAGAACAGCATAAACAAAATATCTTTGCGAATCAAAGAATTTGCTTTAAAATGGCATCGATTCGTTTGTGCATATTTTGCTTAAAATGCATATTTTTGCATATTTTGCTATTATTTCGCTATAAATGCATATTTTTAGGTCATATTTTGTATACATTTTAGTTTTTTAAGCTATTTTTTTTTTTGAATTTTTAGCTATTTTAATTTTTTTATGATTTTTTTATTATATCAATTATTAAATTTTTGTAGATCATCTTTATTTTTTTAATAACATTTTATACACCTGTATATATTTATATCTGAGCTTACAATTCAAATGTTATGTTTTTTTTTTTAATAAAAGTAAAAAAACAAGTGGATAATTATTATTTTTAGTGCATATTTTAAGATTTTTAGTGCATCTTTCAAAACTTTTTAGTGCATATTTTAGGCGTCTAAAACATAGTTTTTTAGTGTATGAAGTTCCAGTCCCTGGTTATAACACAAAATTTGGTGAACCGAATTTGCCACTTTATTGTAGAATGTTTTTTTTAAGGAAAAAATCGGCTGTAGTTGTATAGCTAAAAGTACTGGACCGATTTTGATGATTTTTTTTATTTGTAGATTATTAAATTCTCTAGTACTTATCGTGGCCATTTTTTTTTTTGAAATTTTGACCTAATAATGGCTTAATTTTATAAGTTTATATTATCATAATTTTAACAAAAATCAATATTTTTCAAAAAATGGTCAAAAGTCAGCTAGGATTTTCGTGTTTTCAAATTTCGATTTTTAAAGTTCAAAATAAAGAGGAGTGAAATGATATTAGCTGATTTTGTCACCATTTTAACACAACCTAAACTTTCTTGAAGAGGGGTGTGCGTTGTGAGCCGCCGAGGGTAATATTTTTATGAGGCAGATCAGGGGAAAAACTCCCCTTGAAGAACTAATCCAACTTCTTGAAAACGCATTAGTTTTGTATTTTTTGTTAAACAAATAAAACAATTTTATGTCAGAAGAAGTTCAAAGTCCTGCACTAGAACCCGGGGGATTAAAAAATACTGTTTTTTTGTGGTCCGCAACGATTTGTTGGCGTAGATATAAATAATTGATTGAAATAATGATAAAATTACATAAATTCACGTTCATTTTCTACAAATAATTATGGTTAATGTAAAAAAAAAAATTATAAAAAATAATCTGTTTACTCCAAAGTACATACATTATTGCCTAGAAAATCAAGTACAAATAGTAAAAAAACAAATTATAAAACGATAAAATTTTTATCATAATTCTGATTAAACAAATATGTGTGTGCGATAATAACCAGTTTACGTTTTTTTTTTTTTTTTGTTAAAAAGTTAAATAAATTTATATCAGAATGTATTATTAACTACTTTCAAACTACCCCTACTAACTACTACTGCCATATTAATTATTTTATGATATAATTTTTATGGTAAAATATTCTTATTACTGCTTTTTTTATCGACTGCTCACATGGTTTGCCATATTATGGCATACGATACCAAAATAAAATTTCATATTAAAACAAGTAAAAAAAATATATATTCGTCATAAACACCCTACACACAGTAACAAAACTTTTTAGTAAAATATGAATATAAATGCAGAATTTTTTTTTTTGAATGGCCACGATTCCATTTGTAATTCCAATTGCAATGCGAAGATTTCAATTGTAATCCGAAAAGGATTAATTTTAATTCAAAATAGATCTATTGTAATTTGAAAAAGATAAATTTTAATTCAAAAGCAGGTAAAATATATTATTCGACTCGACCGAATCCACGTAATACAATAAAGTTGTTGAAAAATTCTGACTACACTCAAAATATTTTGTAGGCAAAAACAAATGAAAAACACACTTAAAACCAGTGAATAAACAATTGAAAACCATCCCAGTAATTATTCATTTGTTTTAAAAACATCAACATTTATTTTTTACTGTTGACAAAATTTTCTAATATAAATAACATTAAACTTTAAAAAATTACGTTTTTTTCACTATTTTTACCAACAAATTCGAAAAAATAACCAACGAAAACATTAAAAATTAATGATAGTTCTGTTATTTTTACCAACAAATTAAAAAAAATAACCTACGAAAACAATAAAAATTAATGATTTCGTAGGTAATTTATTACAATTTTTTATTGAAATATTTTTTTAAAAATTTTTAATAAAATTTTTGGGGAATCGATCCCGCAATCAACTACATTCTGGCCAGACACTCTACCCATCGTGCAAAAGTCACTTGATACAAACATGTTTTTATATTTCTATAAATAATTTTTTGATTTTTTTTTTTCTACAAAAAAATAACCTACTTGTGTAGGTAAAAAATAATATCTCATTAAAAAATACCAACAATTTAAAAAAAAAAATTACTTACACAAATCATTAAAAATTTAAAGAATAATCAGTAGTTTTTACTTACAGAACAAAAATAAATGACTTTAAAAATTAAATGTTAATGAAAGTCCTTATTTTTTAGTGTGTTATTTTTGAAACAAAGGACAGAAGTACAAATGTTTTTTCTTTTAAAAACGACTAAACGTAAAACTTTTTAAATAAACTACAAACAGTTAATGACATAATTCTTTGAGTGTAGGTCTAGGACCCCATAAGGTATATTATTGATCAGCGATCGATTATAAGACATTCTAGCGATGTTAGTCCGTCTGTGGATACACTCCAAAGTAAAAGAGCTAGGCTCCTTAAATTTGGCAAGGATGTCTTACGGTATTGGGCTGCTTAAATTCGGAAATGGAAAAATCGGATTAGGGGGAAATAGTTCTCGCTTAAGGAACTAAATCAAACTCTACAAAACGCAATTTTTCACAAGTATTTTTGTAATTTTGCTAGGCAAATGAAAAATTTTTATATCAAAAGAAAATCATAGTCCTGAAGTTCGATTCAGGGGACAAGAATATGTCATTTGTTTTATTTCTCCCCCTTTTGTGGGCGTGCATAAAATAAAATAATGATTAAATGTGATAACCAGGAAAACCAAAAATATGCAGTATCATGTTTTTTCCTGCGCTTTGTATTGATAAATGGGTAAGGTATTTATCCGTTACAGAAGATTTTAAGAAATCTGGCATCGATTTGTTAGAGCATATTTTTGCATATTTTAGCCTTAAGAGCATATTTTAGCATATTTTAGGTTTAAGAGCATATTTTAACATAAGAGCATATTTTTAGAGCATTTTTTTCAATTTTTAGAGCATTTTTTTCACTTTTTAGAGCATTTTTTTAAGTTTTTAGAGCATTTTTTTATTTGTAGAGAATTTGTTTTACAATTTTTTTAAATTTTTTAATTTTTGTGGGATGATTTTTTTTTAATTTTGTAAGTGGAAATGTTTGTTTTTTTTCCAAAATAATGGGATTCTGACGATTGATAACGCTTTGGCCTGTTCTTGCTTCATTAACCCGTATTAACCCTCTAACTACCCCACATAACGTTATTTTTTTAAGTCTATTCTCTAAAAAATTGTAAAAAACACCTCGAAAAAGGGGACATATTTTTTTTAAGAGAATATTTTTATTGTTTTTAGAGCATATTTTCCGTTTTTAAGGGCATTTTTTAAGCGCATAAAACGTGTTTTTTAGAGCATATTTTTGGTTTCCCTGGTGATAACTATAGTGCAAAAAGCATAATAAAGGTAAACATTTATCACGAGGGGAAAGGTGTCCCCCATCGACTCCGCCGACCCCCCCCCCCCCCCCTATAAAAAGACGCCCTGAGTTTTTTGTGTTTTTAAATTTTTTAATGTGTTGGAGGGTATAAAGGATTCGGCATACCCCATGAGTAATTTTACGCCCCTACGACCATGCCTTCCGCAAGCGACGGGGCATTAAATAGCGGGACTTTAAATATAATGTTTCCATATAAACCAAAATTTTTTTTTATTCCCTCCACTCTAGTGATAGAGGGTATATATAAGTTTGTCATTCCGTTTGTAACACCTCGAAATATTGGTATAAGACCCTATAAAGTATATTCATATATATTCATGATCCTTGATCGATTTTAAGACGATCTAGCGATGTCCGTCCGTTTGTTTGTCTGTCTGTTGAAAACACGCTACCTTTTGAAAGACTTTACAAAGGCTCCTGAAGTTTGGCTTATATGTTGGGCATTTACCTGGTCAGGTTGGTATTGCAACCCAGCGAAATCGGTCCAGTGCACTGGTTAAAGAGTTATGAGCAAAAGACTGAATTTCGGCAAGGGTTTTTTGTTAATTTACGAGATAAAACACACGCGAACTTTCGAAAGGCAATTCTGAGGATGCTGAAGCTTGGAATATATATTTTTCGTTCCCCGGGCCTAGTTGGTTTTAAATTTCAGCCAAATCGGTCCAGTGGTTCAAAAGTTATTAGCAAAACCGTGAATTTCAGATTAGTTTCACCTTAAATTCATGAGTTGAAAACCCGTTAAATATGTTTTAAAAACATTGGTAAGCCAAAAAAATATTTTACAAGGTACTTTTGTCACTCAAAAATATTTTTACACTAAAAAAAAAAATACACTCGAAAAAAAATTTTACACTCAATGAAATTAATTAATGAAAAAAGTATTTAATTCTCATGAAATACTTTCATTAAATAAGTTCTACACTCAAAAAAAACCTTGTAAAATTAAAAGAAAAACTTGTAATTTTTTTTGTTTGCTACCTCCTTTTTGACAAAAATTCCTAGTAATTTTACAAGATTTTTACCAATAATTTTGTAATTTACACTCAAAAAAAAAATTTAGTAAATTATTTTTTTTTTTTTTTAAATTACTTACAACAAAAGTTTTTTTACACAAAATAAAAACTAATCAAAAATGTTATTTTTCACGTTAGAAAATTTACTATCATTTAAAAGGGCATAGTGGAGGTTATTCATAGATTCGGCCAAGTCGAATTTAACTTTTCAACTTGTTTTTTTTTTTTAATTCTAAAATTTATGAGGGTATACTAACTTTGTCATTCCATGTGTAACACATCAAAATATCGGTCGGGAACTCAATAAAGTATAGAAACTAATGATCCGTGATGACAATCTATGAATGTCTGTCCACCTGTCTGTAGTAAACAAGATGCAAACTAAAAGAGCTTTCCTAAAGTTTAACACGAATATGTTTTATTTTCATACCCAGGTTAGGTTCGTAAACGGACAAAATCGAAGCAGGAGGAAAAAAGTTCCCCCTAGAAGAACTTAGTCAACCTCTGAAAAACTCCATTGTTAATTTTTTTTTAAACAAATAAAACATTTTTGTACAAGAAGAATTGGACCCAGAGGATTAAAAAATACAGTTTTTCGGTCCGACCTCTTTTGTGGACATGCATAACGAATAAATTTGATAGCATTTATAGCAAGGGGACCTCTGCCGACCACTCCCACCCCTCCCAAAAAAACCTCCCTGCAATTTTATTTTTTTTTTTTTCATGTGGTATAAAATATTCGGCACAGCCGAATTTAACACTCTCACTTGTTTTTATACCGTCTATCACTAACAATAAGTGGAGAGTATAAAAATACTCTAATGCCAATGATACACAATAATATGTGGTCAAAGGTCATTTTGCGGCGGAACACAGAAGTACAAATAAAGTTTGGATAGATGGACAAGAAGCCCGCTAAAAAAAAATATTAATAAATTAATTAAACAGTTGATCATTAAAAAAAGCAAAAATTACGATATCATTTTTAATAAAAGAAATTGGTGCGATTTCATAAAAATAAAAAAAAAATTGTGGAGAAAAATCAAAAAACAAAAAAACCGCCTTTTATGTCACAACTTTTGAATAAGAGTAGTGAATGAAAAACATTTGGGTTTTTAATTGTTCAAGAAGAAAAAAATTAAAAAAAACACATCATAAAAAACTGATATTTCATAGTTATTTTTTCAAAAATTATAATTAAAGAACCAACCCCTTTTAGACCTTGGATTCTACAAAAACAATGAAATAATTACGAATTCATATTTGTGGGTTTTGTTTCAATTCAACTGAAATCTGTTATAAATGGCGGCAAAAAGTCTTTGAACATTTTTGTTTTTAAATGTATTTGTACTTAGGATTGCCAAACTGTATATGGAAGTTTTGCAGTGTTATCAATTCGAGAAGCTAAAAGTTGTTGAATGACGATTGGGCTCACGTGTATACAGTAGAATACTTCGACGACAAAAACAAACAAGTGAAAGTTGTGTCGAATCTTTTATACCCTCCAGCGTGTAAAAAAAAAATTGGCAGGGACGTTTTGGGGAACACTTTCTCTCTCGCGATAAATGTTTACTAAATCATTCATGATTTTTTTTTCATTTAAGGAATACAATTTAATCATTGTTTAAATTATTTTTTTAAATCCAAGAGGGAGCATCATACCCCAGACCTAATTGGGTACATTAAGGATCGCTACAGGTTTTTATCAAATTTTTTCCGTTTCGCTCTACCTTGCTTGTTTGTGAAATAGAGGAATTTAGCTACTAAAAAATTCTTTAATCAATCAAACAGTCCACCATGGGCCGCCTTATAAGAAACAAGTAAGAGTGTTAAATTCGGCTGTGCCGAATCTTTTATTCCCAACATGCAAACAAATTTAAAAAAAATTGCACGGGGGTCGGCAGTGGACAATAGGGGACAAGTTTTCCCTCGAAATATGTGTTTACATTATGCATTTGCACTAAATAATTACAATTTTAATATTATTTAAACATTTTTTTAATCCACGCCCACATAGGGGGCGGAAAAACTACATTTTGTAATCCCCTGGGTCCAAGTGCAGGACATTGGACTTCTTGTAGCATAAAAATGTTGTACTTGTTAAACAAAAACACAACAAACAAAAATTATATAAAAAATGGTGGTTTAGTTCTTCAAGGTGAAACTTTTTCCACTGATCCGATTTTGCTCATTTATGACCTGAACCTGTCTAGAAATGTTCAGCAAAAAAAAAAAAGTGATGTGTCAATATGAAATCATTTGCCGAGTATTCGCTCTTAAGGCACTAGTAAATAACACAAGTAAAATTTAAGATTTAAGAAAAAAGTGGGCTTTGTGGCCAAATATTGAAAATATCAGCATTTTTTCCTGAGCATCTTTATTTCAACAATTTTGCAAATTAAAAAATTAAACACAGTAAATAAAAAACATTTTTTTTACTATAAAAACGCTTTTCCAGTAATGTCCAAATATAATCTAATTTTTAAACAAATTAGATTATATTTTTCACTTTGTTCGGGACTTTCCGATTTCCAAGTCAAAAAAGGAACCCAAAGCCATTGCCCAACAGGTTCGATATTTTTGTAAGTTAATATCGACCCCTAAAGGCTTTCTCGAACCCGACGTTTTCGAAATTCGAAAAAAACTAAATTTGGTCCACCCTATTGTACAATAATGAGGTATATTTCGTGTGCGTATGAGTAATAATAACTCTTAATACATATGAAAATAAAAATCAAAATTACATTTTTATAAAATTTGCTCCAACTGTTTTTTGTATAGGAGCCTACTTAGGGAGTGGAGATAAGGCGTTTGTATGTTTTAAAAAAATGTTGTATGGTAAAAATAAATTTGAGACGGTCTCACTAATGACCACTCTCGGACGCACCATTGAACCGGTAGAAGCTGATTTAATAAAATAAATCTACAAAAAATAAAAAAAATTGTATGGGGACCGCCGTAACAGTTAAAGATAGAGGGTAGGTGTGTTCAGAGAAAATGTTTGGTCTAAAAAAATATTGTGGGTCGGTCATATATTTTGTTGCTCTAAGGGCACTATTAGGGCAGTTAGAGCGGATGGAGAAAATTTTAAAAAATGTCATTTTGTGTGGGATTCCCCTTAGAAATTGGAGATAGGGTATTAGTTTGTTCCAAAGAAATATTTAGACGTAAAAATTAATCGGGGTCTGTCTTATAAATGACCCCTCTATGACGCACCATTGGAGCAATAGAAATTATTTTAAGATTGGAAAATTACAACAAAATTTTTTCAAAAAAATTTAAAAAATATTTTGAGGATGTTTATTCTGGCTCGAGGTCATTATTTTCTTTACTAATTAAAACCATGATATTCTCATAGCATAATTTTCAAGAAAATATTTTTTTTGTTTTAAATTTATTTATGTTGGTCATTTTTGTAAGACTTAATCGACACGTGTTTCGGAATTTTTCAGATTCCATTGTCAAAATTATTTAGCAAAAATAGAAACGACAATGGAATATGACAAATTCCGAAACATGTGTCGATTAAGTCTTGCAAAAATTACCAACATAAATAAATTTAAACAAAAAAAAATAATTTCACAGTGCAACACCCAAAATCGGAATGGGATGAAACCAAAAGCAAATGAAAGTTGACATATTCTATAACACACCCCTCAAGGCTTTTTTCTAGTTCAGAGCTAGATTTTTTTTATACGCATTTGAAGTTAGTGCACTTTTATTATAATTATAATAATAAATGCTTGAAAACTGTATTAGTGGCGAATAATTAATATTGTAATTGCCTTTAAATAACAATCATACGCAACGGTGTCCAGTGGTTTATATTAATAATTGCCTTTAAATAACAATCATACGTAACGGTGTCCAGTGGTTTATTTTAATAATTTGTCTATTCAGTAAATAGGTACTGGCCCGATTGCAGCAAAATTCATACCAGTCATAGCTGAAGTAATTTTGAGCTTAAGTTTGGAAACTGGACCCTACATGTCCAATAAGGGCACCACCAGGGGCCTTTAAAGTAGGACATGTTTAGTACACAAAAACTTTAAATGTTTTAAAATCACCAACTTTAAATGCGTGTAAAATAAAATCTAGCTCTGACCTAAAAAAAATGCCTTGAGGGTTTTGTTATGGAAAACGTCAGCTTTCATTTGCAATTGGTTTCATCCCATTCCGATTCCGAAAGTTCGATTTTTTATCACTGTGTTTTCTTCAAAATTATGCTATGAGAATATCATGGTTTTTATTAGTAAAGAAAATAATAACCTCGAGCCAGAATAAACATCCTCAAAATATAATATTTTAAAGGTCGAATAAAAAAATTTGAATTTTTAAAAAAAATGTAATAATCGTTATCCTACTGGGCAAAAAATTTGTAGAATCGATAGAAATTTTACACAAAAAAAATTCAAAAAAATCGAAGAGTACAAACATTTCCAAAAATGAGATTTAAATTTTAAAACTTAAAAATCGCATACTAGAGCGCTGTAAAGAATTTTTTGCGGTTTTTTTTTTTTTTTTAAATACGCAACAAAACAAAAATTTTGAAAAAAACAAAAAATTTGGACCATTAATAAAGCAGTTATGAGTAAAAGAAGTTTGAGTGAAGAAACAAACTACCAATTTTTAAAAATTCGATATCTCTTGAACGGGTCATAAAAAAAATCTGAAAATTTACCACGAAGGAGTTTTCGAAGGGTACTCAAAACTGTAAACAAATTGGGAAAATCTAAAAAAAAAAATTTCAAAGTGTCCAAATTGACATGGAATGCCCCATATATACCCTCTATTACTACACCATTTCCAATTGTATTTCAGAAATTATCAATTGTATTTCAGAAATTACCACTTGTATTTTAGAAATTATCAATTGTATTTCAGAAGTTATCAATTGTATTTCAGAAATTATCAATTGTATTACAAGGGTTAGTTTCGGCTTACTGCAAAAACCTGTTAAGCAACATTTTATTTTTTGGTGTTTTTCGCCTTCTACTGATGTTCCATTGACAAATTTTTGGCAGAAGTCTTGCTTAAACCTTCGTACAAGTATTTTGAGAATGAAAGTTTTGCAAAAGTTTATTTTCTAAATTATTTCAAAAGTTTGAAGGCAAAGTTTTTACAATAAGCCCTTCAATTGATAATATCTGAAATACAATTGATAAATTCTGAAATACATTTGATAAGTTCTGAAATACAATTGATAATTTCTGAAATTCAATTGATAATTTGTGAAATACAATTGATAATTTCTGAAATACAATTGATAGTTTCTGAAATACAATTGATAATATCTGAAATACAATTGAAAATTTTTGAAATACAATTGATAAATTCTGAAATACAATTGATAATTCTGAAATACAATCGATTATTTCTGAAACACATTTGATAAGTTCTAAAATATAATTGATAACTTCTGAAATACAATTGATAACTTCTGAAATACAATTGATAACTTCTGAAACACAATAAATAATTTCTGAAATACAATTGGAAATGGTGTAGAGTGGTGGGTATAAAAAGGTCACCTTCAAAGCCCAATAACGGGATCCACGCCGGTGCCAAGTTCAATTGCTTTGTTCTCAGGGGTCTCTTTGGACGTACGAGGTTCAATTCGTGATTGAATTCCGTTAAAAAAAAAACTAACAATAAAAAAACTGTAACGAAATCCTACAATTTCTGTGAAAAAAAAAATTAATTTAAATTACAAAAATCTATTTTTTAAATCAAGAATAAAATGCATGCAATATTTTACTTGATACAATGAATATTTACTGCGGTATTCATATCATTCAAACAGTTGGTATTATGTGGGTGCTGTGTAGAGGAGGGTCTTTCGGTTATAAAAACAAGTTTGATTTGTATCAATTAAAGAGAGAAATGATCAACAAGACAACAGTTATCAAATCTGCAACGATTTTTAAAAACAAAATAAAAAAGGGCGATCTTAATGAATAAATTCAAATAATTCTTATACAACAAAAACCCACCGCCAAACGGAAGAACATAGACTCTATACCAAGCGATTGCGTGACTTGGTGTCATCTGGTAAATTTTAGACAGTTAATGATTTTAAATTTTTTTTCTTCAAAAAAAAAAAACAAATTTTTTCATTAAATAATTTACTGAAATACATTTTCCTCTTTATTGGATTTTATTGAATGAAATAACATTGAAACAACAATTAAATAATTGCGGTATATTGTTTTTGTAGTAAGGTCTGTTTGGTTGAAAATCAACCAAGGGATCAGATCTTTAAAGTATAAAATCATTATTTAATGATTTTTATATTTTCTTTGATCGACCGTATTATGCACTCAAAAAAAACCTTGTAAAACCTTGTCAAGAAAACTTTTTTTTTTGCTACACTCAAAAAAATTTTTTTTAAAATGACATAAAATCCCCGTAATTTTACTGGGCAGGTTTTGTAAAGTATGTACTAGCAAAAATCCCCGTTATGTTACGAGGATAAATTTTAAATTGATTTATCAAAAAAGTTACTGGGAGAAAATGTAAATTTACAATTTCTTTTGAAAAATATTAACTTCGAGGTAAAAATTTATTTGAAAATTTACAAAAATGTGGTTAATTTACAAAAAAAAATAATTTTACAAAACCAAATTATAAACTTACAGAAAAGTTTGTTATTTTACAAAGAAAAAAATAGAAAATTAAAAAATAAATTGTAGATTAGCAAATAATTTGGTTAAACTACTGTTTTTTACCGTAAAAAATATTGAAAAACTGGTATATCTAAGTATATAAATAAAAATCAATTGTCGTTCGTTGGTAACAGCATCAGTTGAGAACGGCTGGACCGATTTGGACAATTCTTTTTTTGAAATGTTCGTCATAGCCCAACTTAGGTTTTTACGCAAAGAAAAATTGACCACGCCCACTTTTAAGCCCACTTTTTTCGATTTATCTAAAATCGGAAAACGGCTGCACCGATTTGGGTAATTTTTTATGTAAATGTTCATAATAATCCAATTTAAGTTTGTACTGAAAGGAAAATCGACCATGCCAACTTTTACGCCCACTTTTTCAATTTATCTAAAATCTGAGAATGGCTGGGCCAATTTGACAATTTTTTTTTAATGCATTTTCATCATATTCCAGCTTTGGTTTTTACAAAAAAAAAAATTACCACTCCCACTTTGGCTAACTTTTGTTGAAAATGTTCGTCATAATTCAACTAAGGTTTTTATGGGCAGTAGAATTTTCCACGCCCACTTTTTGCTATGTATCGAAAGAACTAAGGCGGCTAGACCGATTTGGTTATAGTCCGCAAAAGATTCTTAAGGAAAGAAAAATTGTGCACACTGCTCACTTTTAACGATATATATCATGGAATGGGTGGATAAATTTATCTAATTTTGTTTTTAATGTTCGTCATAGTCCAGCAAAGGTTTTCGGAAAGAACAATTTTCCACTTCTATGCCCACTTTTGAATGGATGGACCGAGTTTGTTAAATTCAAATAAGGTTTTACGGTAAGATAAGTTGTCCACCCTCTCCTTTTTTTCGATATACATATATAAAATTTACTCCATAGAAAAATAAAATATAGAATAATAAAATATAAATAAAAATCCTTCTGATGATGACACTAACTGGGGTGTTTGAAACCGGTATGGGAAATACCAGAAATGTCTATAATTTTTAGAAATTCAATTTTTCTTCTGCATTTTTTCAACTTGAACCCTTAAAATCATATGTAGTTCGTTGGTAATCGCATCACTTGAGAACTGACCGATTTGGTTAATATTTTTCTTTAAGTTCGTCTTATTTTTTTTAATGTTTTTCTTTGTTTTTTTTTTGGAAAACAAATTAATCTCGCCCACTTTTACGCCTCCTTTTTTCGATATATCTGAAATCGGAGAACGGCTGGACTTAACTTTTTTTTTTTTAATTTTCGTCATAGTCCAATTTAGGTTAAAACGGAAATAAAATTTGTTCACGCCACTTTTATTTCGATATATGTATCTAAAATAGTAGAACGGCAGGGCTGATTTGGCTATTAGTAGTATTTGTTGACGTTCGTGATAATACAACTAATGTTTTTACGAAAAGATAAATTGTCCACTCCCACATCGAAGAAAGACTTGCCTGATTTGTTAAATTTTTTCTTTAATGATCGTTATAGTCCAAGTAAGGATTTTGAAATAATTATTTGCCTCCCCACTTAAAAGCCCACATTTTTCCACATCTTAAAAATTTGCAACACTTGAGAACGCCTGGGCCGATGTGGCTAATTGTTTTAAATGTTTGTAATGTTCCATATAATTGTTTGGAAAGAAAAATTGTCCTCGGCCACTTTTTTCGATACATTTAAAATTCGTTTTTACTCTAATTCGATCTATTAAAAAAAAATATTTCATAATATATTCCGCTTAAACTTGGTAAAAGTGACTTTAAATCCTTTGGGATTTTTACCATATGTACAATTTTAACTTACCACACAAATTTTAACGCCCACTTTTGTCTAAATATGTCGACTACTAATGACCGGACTGATTTTTTTAAGTTGATCATAGGTTTTGTTTGAACTCAAGACAATAGCTCACGATAAGAACGAGGAATATGCGTAATTTATTTTTGTGTTGTTCGTAATGATATTAAAGAAGTTTTGAATTTGTACAGTACGCAAAGTCGAAGACATGGTTATTGTTATTTTTAGTTCCTAAAATATAATTTGAAGATGATACTCTCCCTAATCGGGTCTTTAAAACCACGCCTACAATTTTTTCTAAGCCAAGAAATTCATTACCTTTTTTTGCAGGGCTATATATTTGAAGCGATACGAAATATAACACTGATCTTATATTTGGGCCAGCAACGCGGACCGGGCCAGCTAGTTTACAATAAAAACTGTAAATTTGCCAAAAAAAATAATATTTACAAAACAAATTGTAAACTTACAAAAAAAATTGTAAATTTAAAAAATAAAATTGTAAATTTACAAATTGTTTGGTTAAACTACTGTTTTTTATGGCAAAAAACTTAAATATTTTCAATGAAAAGTGGTAAATTTACAATTTTTATTGTAAGTATACCATTTTTTTCATATTTTGCTGCCGTAAAACCAGTAGTTTAGCCAAACAATTTGTAAATTTAGAATAATATTTTTTTTTCTACTTAAATTTTGTAAAATAACAACTTTTTTCTGTAAGTAAACAATTTTTTTAATTTTCATATTTGTTTTGTAAATTTACAAAAAATTTAGTATATTTACATATTTGTTTTGTAAATTTAAAGGTTTTTTTTTGGATTGGTGCATCCTTTTTTTCCTTCTTCTCGGCAGCTGGAGTAGCACTTTAAAACAGAATCTGAAATGATTTTTTTCACTTGAACACTTTTAACAAAGTTTTTAGTGTATAACACAGCACTTTTTTAATTTTTTTTTCGGAATTTAGTTTTTCTTAAGTAGAATATATGAGAATTGCGAAGGAGGCTACACAAGAAATTTCTTATATTTTCAGGAAAAATTAGTAAAAAAAACAACAATTTTGTTCGAATTTTGAGTTATTTTCACAAGTATTTTTAAAAAATAAAAAATAAGTCGGATATTGTAGATTGGATGTTTAGTACCTGTTAAAATAAGAAAAACTTAACTTTTTGGCAGCTTTTTATTGACATTTTAGTTGCCAGATTTAAAAAAAACTTACCAAAAAATATGGTAAAATTACAAAAAAAAGTGGTAAAAATAAAAAAAAAACTAGCACAACAATAAAGTAAAAATACATATAAATTGTTGTATTTTGCTTATAGCAAATTACCCAAAAAAATGGTGTAAAAATTCAATTTTAACAATTCTTTTGCTAAAGCTTAGTAGAAAATTTTCCAATTTTTTTTATGAATTTTTTTACTCCAAAACGCAAAAAATGCATGCGAATTTTGTGCTCTTGCCCAAAACATTAAATCATGATAATGTTTTGCGGAAGATTTGGGTGTACTTGCCAAAGCAAAGTTTTTTTTTTGAAAAAATAATGTTATATTTCTTTGCTATTCCATGCAAAACGAATGGAAATTTCAGTCGAGGACCCCATTAAAAAACAAAAAGAGCTATACATTTCGTAAGTGAGTGAAAAAATAAGTGCAAAAAAGTGTTTTTACGTTTTGGAGAGTATAAAAGATTCAGCACCAATGAATATACCAGTCTCACTTGTTTTATGCACAGTTGATAAACAAATGGAAAATTTTTATGCGAAAAGCTTAGACTTGGTGTAAAAGTAGTTTTGGTAAAAAAATGATTTTTTTACGAAAAACAAAATTATTAGGGATGTCGCGAATATTCGTCACTATTCGGTATTCGGCATATTCGGCATGTTTTTTGAATATTCGGCTAAATAAATATTCGTCAACAGTTTGCCGAATATTTGGCAAAATTTAAATTAGTTAGAAAAACACGTTTTATTTACGTTTGACTCTTTTTTGTAGTCATTTCAGTAAGGGGGCCCCCGTAGGCTAGTTGGTAGCGTGCTAGCTTTTCAACGTGGGGGTCGTGGGTTCGATTCCCACCAGAACCCTTGGTTTTTTTCGCTACAACGCTACAATTAAAAATGAGTTGTAAATAAATAGAAAGAATAAAAATAATTGATCATGTGATCAAAACTATTATTATTATCAGGGAAACCAAAAATATGCTCTAAAAAACACGTTTTATGCGCTTAAAATATGCCCTTAAAAACGGAAAATATGCTCTAAAAACGATAAAAATATGCTCTTAAAAAAAATTATGTCCCCTTTTTTGCGGTGGTTTTTACAATTTGTTAGAGAATAGACCCTCCAAATACCGTTATGACCGATAGGCAAAAATATTTGCCTTAATATTTTCTACCAAGTTGCTGAATCTAAAGAAAACATAGTTTCATATACCGATATGATGCAAGAACAAGCCAAAGGGGAATCAATCGTCACAATTCCGTAATTGTTGAAAAAAAACATCCTTGTTGGATAAAAAATTTAAAAATAAATGTTGTCATAAAAAAAAATTGGAAAATAATGCTCTAAAAATGTGAAAAAAATGCTCTAAAAATGTAAAAATATGATCTAAAAAGTGAAAAAATGCTCTAAAAATTGAAAATATGCTCTAAAAATATGCTCTTATGCTAAAATATGATCTTAAACCTAAAATATGCAAAAATATGCTCTTAAGGCTAAAATATGCAAAAATATGCTCTAACAAATCGATGCCAGATTTCCTAAAAACTTCTGAAACGGATAAATACCTTGCCCATTTATCAATAAAATGCACAGGAAAAAACATGATACTGCATATTTTTGGTTTCCCTGATTATTATATTATTATATTATTAGTCATTTCAGTAGAGTTGTGTCGTTCACGAACGAACTAGTTCAATTGAACTATTCACTTAACTGAGTGGTTTATCTAGTTCGTTCATTTCAGCTCTTATAGGTCTTTTCGTTCATTCAGCTCAATTGGTCATTACTTCATTTTGATCTTTCAGTTCGGTCGTTCAATTTTTGTTGTTAATTTTGTCATTAGGCATTAGTTTTTTCTTCTCTTTTGGCACGCTTTCTCATCATTTATGTGTTTTTTACAATTTTTTTTATTTATTTTTGTTTTTTAATTAATGTTTTTAATAAACATTTTTGTATTTTTTGAACGAAATCCAAAACAACAGACATAATCGAAATGATTCGATCCCGAACTGTTGAACGGAAACCAAAATTGACCGATTTGAACTAGATGAACGACCAACAAACATGATCAAAATGATTCCTTCACGAACTGTTGAACGAAAAAGCCAAAAGAGCGATTGAACTAGATGAACGAACTAGGTCTTTTATCTGAAATGAACGAGAATGCGCGCTCACTCAATTGAACGATTCAGTTTGTTTTTAATACAAAAAAACTTGAGCATTTGATTAAAATTCGAATTGTTAAGATACCAAAAAAATAGTGTACACAACAGCGTTGTTCTCTTTTAGTCTGGTATTTTTTAAATATTTTACATGGGTAAAATACAGGCTTATGAATAATTAAATTATTCGGCAAACATTCGTATTCGGTTCAAACCGAATACCGAATAGTAAATATTCGGTAAAATGCCGAATACACTATTCACGACATCCCTAAAAATTATGTTAAAAAAAAATTAATGAACCCAAAATTTTTGGTGAAAAAAAATTTTGATGGAAAAAGGTTTTTGATGGATTTTTTTGATGAAAAGAAAAATTTTTTGATGTTAAAAAAAAAATTGATGAAAAAAAAAATTTTTTGCTGAGAAAAAAATTGATAATAAAAAATTTGATAAAAAATTGATGAAAAAAATATGATAAAAAAAAAATTATGAAAAAAAAATTTGATGAAAAAAAAAATTTGATGAAAAAAAAATGAATGAAAAAAAACGAATAAAAAAAAGTAATTCTTGTTTTCTTTTTCGTTAATTGTTAGCTTATATAGTCAAACTGAGGTGGCGTCCTGCAACTTTTTTAAAATTAGACACCAGCCTAAAAACATTATCATGTTAAAAAAAATTCGGAGTGGAAATTTTTGCGTGTCCTATTGTTGCATAATTAATTTTTCTTTTGCAAAACAACATAAGTTCTCGTAATAAAAAAAGTTTTGTGAAATTATCTTGGAATTCGATTAGAGTTTTATTCTAGTTCGAGGCCCAAAAATATTTCTATATATGATATTGTCATAATAGAGTATTTTTTATTTATTGCTTTAAAAAAAGTTACAAATCTCTGTACCGATCAGTTTCATCCCCACTAAGGAATCTTCAGCAGACTTTAGAGAATCATCGTTGGTCAATCAAACCAGACATAATATTTGATATATTTCACAAGTTATATGAGAAATACTATTATGAAGGTCCGAAATCTGTTTTCCAACAAAAATAACTCTTTTAAAGCAAAAATTGTATATACTAAATCACCATCGGTAATTATTAACATATGTGTTGCTGTAATATTACAATAACAACAGTACCTAACCAAATAATAGTGTTGGTAGGATAAGTCGTACTAAACTTTGTGTTAAATGTTGCTTTTTTATTTTTAGTACCAAAAGGTACATAAAAATAAAATGTATTTATTCGGCCTTTATATATGTATATTAGAGTTAATTTTGAAAATTTGATCTGCGGATATCATCATTTTTTTGAAGGATTTAGGGGAACTAAAAAGAATGGCGGTATTTTTTTGGAAAAAAATTAGCTCCTTGGGGTGGTTCAACGCATCTGAAAACGCGAATTTTGAGCTGATTTTTCAGCAGAGCTAAAACGGCTGAATATATCGCAAATCTGATTTCATCAGTCGATTCTACAGCAAAAAATAATACAATGGAAATTTTTCGAACTCTTAAAAAAAGTTCCAAAAACCCACCACAGAGGGCGGAAATATAAGGTTTTTCCATTTTCTTTTTAAATTAATTTTTTAAATATGCACAATTAAAGGGCATTTTCAGCTTGACAAAATGGTACTAAATTTTCCGTTCTATCACAACCCGTTAAAAAGTTATCAATTTTCAAAAATGGACAAAAACACGTTTTTTGAGAACTTTGACCTCAATTTTCTCGAAAACATGACGTGATAGAAAAATTTGAAATCTAGATTCAGAATCAGCATCGAAATGTTAATCGAAAACGAGTTTTATGATTCCAGAATACCATCCTAAAATATCACAAAAAAATGCTCTTAATAATGCACAAAAAATGCGTTTTTTGTGAACTTTGACCTCAATTATCTCAAAAACCTGACGTTACGGAACATTTTGGAAACCAGATTTGGAATCAGCATTGAGATAAAAATCGAAAATGAGTGTTCAGACCGCGGACCCACCCAAAAAATTTTCAAATTTCGGTCAGTGTTTTATAATTTTGCCATTAGAAAAAAAACTTTGAAGCCTTATAACTTTTTAATGTGTTGTGATAGAAAGGTGCTTTTGGTACCAAATTTCTTAGCAAAATCTGCCTCTTCATCGTGCATGATTAAAAAAATAATTTAAAATTTTTTAAAAAAAAATCGATTTTTACGCCCCCTGTTGTGAGTTATTGGAACTTTTTTTAAGAGTTCAAAAAACTGCTATTATTTTAATTTTTGGTGTAGAATCGACTGGTGCAATCAGATTTGCAATATATTCAGCGGTTTTTCTCTGAAAAAAAATCAGCTTAAAATCCGCGTTTTCAGATGCTTTGAACCACCCCAAGGAGTGAAAATTTTTCCAAAAAAATACCGGCATTCTTTTTAGCTCCCCTAAATCCTTTAAAAAAATTATGATATCCGATAAACAGATGAAGTGACATAGTCACGAAACGAACTCTAATGTATATATATTCGATTAGAGTTTTATTCTAGTTCGAGGCCCAAAAATATTTCTATATATGATATTGTAATAATAGAGTATTTTTAGTTTATTGCTTTAAAAAAAGTTACTCATCTCATAGTATGTCTGTACTGATCAGTTTCATCCCCACTAAGGAATCTTCAGCAGACTTGTTTGGTTAGGTACTGTTGTTTTTGTAAAATAACAGCAAATAAGATCAACTACAATCCTCGTAATAAAATCTTTGTTGTAAAATTACAGTTTTTTTTTGTAAAACAACCTTTCAAATGGTAGAATACAATTACGAAAATAAATTTTTAAAATTACCAATAAAACTGTTTTTGAGCAAAGTACAAGATTTTTTGTTAAAAAACAAGGAAAATTGTTAAATATTGGTAGAACGGGATTACAAGGCATTTTACCAGGCGTTTTACCAGTTTTTTTTTTTTTTTTGAGTTTACGAGACTTTTCTAGTAATTTGACAAGGGTTTTTTTTAGTGTAGTTTCATATAGGGCTACCCATACAACCTATTCAGAAAATCCCACATGTTTTTCTTTAGCGGGACATTTGGTGTGTAATGCCTCATATATAAGTTAGTGATCCCGTTTGTAACACATCGAAATATTGTGTCTTTTTTTGAGTGTAGCTTTGATTTGTTCTAAACTTTAATTAATTTAAAAAAAAAATTCTTTTAAAGCTCTGCAAAGGATGCCAGAAAGTATTACTATTTATTAGAGTTGTCAGTCGATTAAGAATAATTCGATTAATCGATCAAACAAAACCCAACTCTTGTTCGAATAATTCAAAAATAACGATTTTCGAATAACGAATAAATCGATTAATTAATGTTGATTAATCGAACAATTTTTTTTTAATTAAAAAATTAAATAAATGTTTAGAATTTGATTTATTCTCATAAATTTTGAAAGATTTTATACAAAATGTAGGAAAGTCATTGTAGCCATAGCCATGGATAGCACATCCATTATAGAATTAGAGGGAGTTATCAAGTTTTTAATAAATAACTTAGAAAACAATAATAATTCTTTTGCATCAGACTTACTAAAACGTATTAAAATAAGAATAATGAGAGACGTATAAAGGTGTTAAATACGTTTATAATTTTTCTAAATTCTGGAAATTTTCCGAGCAATGAAGGTTTCTTAAAATATTCTTCAAAAAGCGAAACAAAAGAATAAATTATACTCCAGATTATTTTATGTTGCAAGTAATCATAATAATTTAGATAAAAGTATTGAAATAGAGGAAGTTATTAGTAATGAAAATAATAATCTTTTATGCGAGTTAAATAATTCAATTCCAAGTATTAAAAATTCAGAAAATAAAAAGGACTTCAGCGATATATCAGACGATATGGTATATTTTGGAAAAATATGAAAAAAGAACAGAAAAAATAGATAAACTTTTTTATGCTCTTCTTACTATATCAGCTTCTTCAACAATTATCGAAAGAGTGTTTTCAAAATCTAATTTAATAAAAACAATTTAATGAAAGCAAAAAAAGTCAACTTTTATTTTTAAAAGATTATTTCTTAAGATCAACTTAAATTGTCTTATTTGACAAAAATTAAAATCATTTATGATATATCTTGTCTGTATACTTCAAATAATAATTTGTATTTGATTTATTTCTTAACAAGTATTAAAATCGACATCCATTAATTAAAAGTGATCTCAGTTATTCAATTTTTAAGTTTTTTTAACTTTTAACTATTTTATTTTTAAGTTTTGTATGCATTTTTTCGTTAATAAAAATTTTTACTTTCTTATTTTAAGATTTTTTATATGAATTGTTTATTTTTTTTGTTAATAAAAATATTTTTTAAAATAATTTTTTTATTCGTTATTCTCTTCGATTAATCGAATAAATTTTGATCTTTAATCGTTTGATCGAACGAGGAAAAACAATTATTTGAATTATTCGAACAAAGTTGAAAGTCGAATAATTGACAACTCTACTATTTATATATTGAGTAACATCAGATCAGACAGTACGACTATTTGCTTTATTGAGCTTACTTTTTTTTATTGTGGCGATAATGTTTAGTCATTTTTTGTGAGTGGCCAAATTAATTTTTATTAAAAGCATTTCAAGATTTTTAATTAATACAAAATCTTCCATTTAATTCAAATTGATCGCCTAGTATTGTTGTGGTAAAGCTACTGGGTGTTTATAGGGTTGCCAAAGTTAAAAGATATGCAATTCAAAATAAGAATTTCTTTGTGCGAATAAGCCAAACTTGAACAACTTCTAAAATCTATACAAAAGCAAAATTTTCCATTTTAAAAAACCGGTTCCAGAACGTATTGTATTATCCTGTAATCAATTCCAGAATTAATGATTTTTGTTTGAAATTTTTCAGAAAGCAATCGTTTATTAGAGAAAGCAGTGGCAACCGAAATTTGTAGTTGTTTTAATACAGTTGCGACTACTGATATTCAATTGTAACAACCTATATGCAAATGAATCAATCGAATTTCTGCTACATAAACTGAATTTCAGTTGGAAATAAGCAAAATTTGTTTTCTTTGTGTGGGAATATTTTTCTAAGATTTTATTCCTAACTACATCTAAAGGGACTGTTAACCCAACCTGTATGAAGAATAACTTTTAGCTTAACTCTTAACTAGTTTATTGTTAAATATAATCTGAGCTTAATGACCAAAATTTTATTTATTTAAACTAAAACAGAACAAAAACAAACCCAGTCCCTGATGACCTGAAAGTATACAAAACACAAATTATATACTCCTACACGTATTAGAATAAAACTAATGCATGTATGACAAAGTAACATATGACATAATATGCAAATGTTACTAAAGTACAGAAAATATACTATATACTATATATTTTAGCCAATACATTAGCCATATAAAGGGTGTTTCAATAGGAGGTAAGTATAACTTTTGAGTAAGGCACAGGAAAAAAAAATTTAATAAAAAAAATTCCTAGATTTAATTAAAAAACATGTAAGAAAGTTATAGTCGGTCAATATTAACCATATGATCCCTACAGCAGTGTTTTCCGGAAAATGGGTCCCAAGTCCAAACATGGACCGATTGTATCTGTCTTTTGTTAGATCTTTATTTAGTGTAGAAAACACACACAGATCCAATTTCAGTGGAATTGGTTTATTTTTTGCCAATAGACCGATTTAACTGAATATCGGTCGAAATTTTTATATGGGGGACTAAGTTCAAAAATGGTCCAATTATATTCCGCTTTGATAAGGTTACTAAAGTGCACGTTTAGCACCTAAAAGTAAAATTTTTATCAAATATTTCCATTTTTGGGAATTTTGTGAATATCGGGAGGGTGCACTGTGGGCCAGCATTTCCATTTTTTGGCCAATAAGGTCTGTAAGGCAACACGTATTTAAAAATATTTTTTCGGAATGTCGACATCTTGAATTTTGTCCATCTTTAATATCTTTTTATTATAGCTTAAAGTTTTTTTTTTGCATGAGGTTAAAGTCAAAGTTTGAGATTTTTTTTATATTTTTTATTTATGAAACAAATAATTTTTTTTTGTACTTCGACACAATATTTTTTCAAATTTTCGGTGAAGTTCTCTTAAAGACATACCTGTTTGTTCAACACATGATATAAACTGCCAAAAAGTAAGCTATAAGCTTATTTTTTTTAAAATAAATTATGGAAATTCATACTTTTGTTGAAATCCGCCATTTTTTAACACCAAAGTCCAAAAAAGTCCAAACGATATTGACAAACCTCGAACTACGATCTGTCTCTGACAATGTATTCTATTCACATTTTTGCGACCCTGTGCGACCGTTCATAAACTTTTGATCTAGAGACAATAAACCAAAATTTGACGTTTAGAAATGCCCTAAAATGGAACTTCAACATTTTTTGATATTTTTGTTTCTATTGATTTCTAATAAAAAATGTCTCACTTTGACAACATTGGCGTGATAACTGGTGATGGGCACGTGAGTGAATTTTGACTCACGTAGACTCACGCTCACGCAAAAAAAAACATAATTTACTCAATCGTTTTTTTTTTCTCACACTTACTCACTATTTACGTGAGTAAACAAAACACCACTCACGTGTGACTCACGCTCACTCGTAACTCCCACTAACTCGTAACTCATTTAAATGTTAAAACACGAAATCAATACAATTGTATTTTGACTCACGCAAAACAATTGCACTCAATACGAATCACTCACGCAAAAAATTGTCTCACTCACTTATCACTCACGAACAACAAATTTTAATCACTCTCACTTTCGATCACGAGTAATTCACGTGACCAGCGTCCATCTCTAGTGCTAAACATTAAAGCTGGTAACGCATTTAAGCGGGCATATTTTGGTAATAGCATTTTTAATATTTTTTACGAAATTGTAAGCTTGTAGCATTATTTGTACATTTAGGATGGTAAATGCTTACTGGAAATAAAAAAGTTCTCTCTTAAATGAGCCACTGAATATATGAACTTTTTGACGCATTTAAAAGAGAAATATTTTGTTAAAATCTTCTGATAAAAGCAAAAAGAGGGATTTATAAAAACTTTGAAATTTCAACACTGTACATTTTTTTAAAAAGCTATGTCCTAAATTTTGGATCCGCCATTTTGATTTCAAAAAATCTGAGTTCGTATTCGTGTTGTGCAATCATTTCCTAGTGATATTTTGAAACATTTATTAATAATTTAAATATTTTGTCCGCCATATTGGATCCGCTATTTTGAATATTTGATTCTAAAAACAGATTTGGCATTTCAAAAACCATCAAAATCAGACAACAAAGAAAAAAACTTAATATTTTATTTGACGCCATATTGGATCCGCCATTTTGAATTTAAAAAATCGGAGCTCATATTCGTAATTACTGACCCTAAATACATCAAAAATTACTAATTTAAGTACAATTAGCTAAGAATTACAAAAGCATACTCGCCATATTGGATCCGCCATTTTAAATTTCAAATCTTTAATTCCAAAATCAGTTTTAACATCCGAAAAACCATTAAAATCTAAGTTTTTGGCCAAAAGAGACAACATATAAAAACTTTTAAATTTAAATTTGTCGCCATATTGGATCCGCCATTTTGAATTTTAAAAGTCTGAGCTCATATTCGCTATTAACGACCCCAAATACATCGATAATGATTATATTAAACACAATAAACAAAGAATTAAAAAATCATGTCCGCCATTTTGGATCCGCCATTTTGAAATTTGAAATTTTTTTTTCAGAATCGTGATCAGCGATCCTTTAACACCCATATGCAGTACTTTTTTGACATATAGGTTAAGCGGTCTATTTATGGCCAAAATTCAGAGATGCTGGCCCACAGTGGGGTGGTTTGTATGGGGACCAACGACGTATGCAGGACTGTTTTTTTCAGGGCCCAACAACAACAACAAAAAATTTTTTGTTGTTTTTTTCGCGAGATTCGTGTTTTCCAATACATATAAAAAAAATATTTTTTTGTTGTTGTTGTTGGCCCCCCCCCCCCTGTATACGCCGATGATGGGGACTACCAGAAGGTCTGACCCGATTCCTTTGAAATTTGGAATTATTTGGAAGTGATTTGTGCATACAAAATTTTATTAGAATACGATTATTAGAGTCATTTAAGCCGAATCTAAAGGGGGCGTTTGTATGGGGCTTGGTCTTAACATGGACCGATTTTCTCCAATTCAATAGGCTTCGTCCTTGGGCCAAAATATGCTTAAGTTTAAAATTCAAGTCAATTGATTGAAAATTGTGACCTGTATCGTGCTTAAACCGACAGATGGACGGACGGATGGGCATCGCTAAATCGACTCAAAAAGTAATTCTGAGTCGATTGGTATACTTGAAGGTAGGTCTAGTCTCTAGAACCAATATTTCGGGTAGTTATAAATATCAGCACAAACTTATTACACCGTGTACCACAGATAGGAGTAGGGTATAACAATGGTTTTGGAAATAATATTTCCGTTAAAAATTAATTTGATAGATGAAAACTAATTCAAGAAAGAAAAGAAAGAAAAAGAAGAAAAAAAAAAAAGAAGGAAGAAGGAAAATTACTAAAAAATATCTCGAAATCCAAAAATTTTTCATAGAAAAAAATCTGAAAATTTTTATAGGAAAAATTTTTAAATTTTTAAAGGAAAAATGTTACTCAATCTGAAAATTTTCTGTGAAAAAATATCTATCAATCTTATAATGAATTTTGGTATAAACTAAAGACTTAGAATATGTTTTTTTTTTGTATAGAAAAATGTCTACTACATAGCAATATCGAAAAAATATCTTAAAATTTTTTCAGAATGTCTTAGAATCGGTCACAGAATCTAAAACTTTTTCTAAGGAAAAAGGTACAAGAAACTATAAAATTTTTCACATCCTCAAACATTTTCTTTTTTGGATTTTTGTAGAAGAATTCCCGAATTCTAAGTCTCAGAATCTGAGACTTTTTTTAAGGAAAAATATCTCAGAATCTGAGACTTTTTCTACGGGAAAAATGTCTCAAAATTTTAGACTTATTTATCAGGAAAAAGATCGCAGCATCTGATACTTTTTCGATAGTAAAAGGGTCTCAGAATCTCTGAATTGGAGACTTATTTTAAGGAAAAAATCTCAAAATCTGAATCTTTTTTAAAAAGAAAAGGGTCTCAAAGTCTGAGACTTTTCATTGTTGAAAAAAAGTTTCAGAAGTTTAAACTTACTCAATTGGAAAAAGGTCGCAGAATCGGAGACTTTTTCTATAGGAAAAAGGTTTGAGAATCTGACACTTTTTCTTTAAGAAAATTGTCTCAGAATCTGAGATTTTTTCTATAGCAAAAAAGGTCTCAGAATCTAAAATTTTTTCAGTACGAACAAATCTAATAATATGAGACTTTTTCTGTAGTAAAAATATCTCAAAAATGCTTTAAAATATGAGACTCATTTTATATTAAATGGTTATAGTAAATTCTCTGATTTAGAAAAATTTAAAAAAAAAATCTTATAAATTTGATGATTTGGCAAAAACTAATAAATTTGATGATTTGGCAAAAACTAATAAATTTGATGATTTTATAGCTTTCCCATCACTTTTTAGCAAAAAAAAAGTATCCCTTTGTTTGCTGGGCCGATAAATCATAATGATAGTTTTTATTCGAAGTAAAAAAAAATTTCCCCCCCAAACCCAAAAGCTGTACCCGCCACTGCGGCTTAGCGGTTCAAAAGTTATGAACAAAAATGTAAGGGCACCTCAAAAATGTTAGTACATTCCACATAACCTAAAAATACCAAATGCTTTAATTCTACTTCTGGTTAACATATGGCAACAGGATTGGTTACTGAAAGGTATTTAAACAAGAACAAAGTATTTGTTTATCCCATAATTTTATCCCATAATTTTTTTTTTTTTTTTCTTCCCAAAAATTTTTTTTCGCGGAAATTTAAAAAAAAAATTCACAGAAGTTTTTTTTAACAATTTTTTTTTAAAACAATTTTTTGCAATAATGTTTTTTTTTAACTGTGGAGGGTACCATACATTCAGCAGGGCCAAATTTAACTTTTTTAATTATTTTTAAATCAATATATGTATTTGATTTAAAATTATAATACAATTTGAATCACCCTGTACATACATTGTTTTGTATTACAACTTTATAAAATTTTTAACCTTAAATTGAAATGTATAAAAAATTGTTATCAACACTAAAGTTAAATACTTTTTAGCTTGATTTCTTTAGGGAATTTCATTTTGAAGGGGGTGAAACGGTACAAAAAAAAATACAAAATATACTGACACAACAAATGACACAGGTCTAAAACTGTTTATGATGATGGTAATGTGGACAGACAATAGATGGTAAACTGTGACGCTGATGTTTGTAACACAAAATGTTACACCTATGTTTTGCAACCAACATTTTATAAATACATTTATAATTTGCTTAATTACTTTAATACAAACAAAAACATTTTCAACAAAAAAAGACAGTCCTGGAAAAAGTGGGTGAATATTTATAGAAGAGGAGTTTTTGTTTTTGATTATCAAAAGAAATGTCAGCATGTTGATGTACTGCAAGCAAGACAAACCTTTTCCAGTGGGTTATAATTAAAATAATTACCCCTTTTGGATATAACGAATAGTTAGCCTATATTATGTATTCTGCATTATTTAAAACTATAATTTTAATGCTTCTTTAATGACGGGACTGAAAATAATTTTTTTGTGTAAATTTAAGCCTGCATTTAAGGATACTTGTTAGGTTATGTTAGGTTATAATTGGCTGCTGACGTTTTACGTCAGTACACGTAATACCACAGGACCGTAATAGGTTTCCCTACTGGTCCCTGCCGTTAAACCAATTTGAGCTCCTTTGAACCTCCTAAAATATTGAAATTTGACATCTGATAAATCAGAACGATCGTGCAGCTCCCTGGATCTTAGTGAAACAAGTCTCTGACCAGAAGGTGCCGGACAATGGCAGATGAAGTTTTCGATAGTTTCCAACTTCTCCTTATCCATACAACTCCGGCAAAAGTCGTTTGACGGCACAATTAAACCGCTGTGCGTGCTTCCCTATAAGACAGTGTCCGGTAATTACAGCAACCACTGTCGAAATTTCTCCTCTTGGAAGCAATAGCAGCTACCTGGATCTTAGTGAAACAAATCTCTGACCAGAAGGTGCCGGACAATGGCAGATGAAGTGTTCGATAGTTTCCAACTTCTCCTTATCCATACAACTCCGGTAAAAGTCGTTTGACGGCACAATTAAACCGCTCTGCGTGCTTCCCTATAAGACAGTGTCCGGTAATTACAGCAACTACTGTCGAAATGTCTCTTCTTGGAAGCGATAGCAGCTCACTTGTGCGCCTCTAATTAATAGAAGGCCAAATCTGGCGTGTTGTCTCACACGTCAATACATTTGTCCATCTCTGATTAGTCTCCGTCGCGGAACAAAGCCGTAGATTTTTCTTGCAAGTTTCTAGAGGTATACCAACGTATTCCAATTCTATTGGAACCTGTAAGGCAGCCTGCATTTAAGGACACTTATTAGGTTATAATTAGCTGCTAACGTTTTATGTCAGCACACGTAGATTTTGAGGTCCATTGTGATACCACAGGACCGTAATAGGTTTCCCTACTGGTCCCTGCCGTTAAACCAATTTGAGCTTCTTATGAACCTCCTAAGATATTGAAATTTGACATCTGATAAATCAGAACGATCATGCAGCTCCCTGGATCTTAGTGAAACAAGTCTCTGACCAGAAGGTGTCGGACAATGGCAGATGAAGTGTTCGATAGTTTCCAACTTCTCCTTATCCATACAACTCCGGCAAAAGTCGTTTGACGGCACAATTAAATCGCTCTGCGTGCTTCCTTATAAGACAGTGTCCGGTAATTACAGCAACCACTGTCGAAATTTCTCCTCTTGGAAGCAATAGCAGCTACCTGGATCTTAGTAAAACAAATTTCTGACCAGAAGGTACCGGACAATGCCAGATGAAGTGTTCGATAGTTTCCAACTCCTCTTTATCCAAACAACTCCGGCAAAAGTCGTTTGACGGCGCAAATAAACCGCTCTGCATGCTTCCCTATAAGACAGTGTCCGGTAATTACAGCAACCACTGTCGAATTTTCTCCTCTTGAAGCGATATCAGCTCACTTCTGCGCCTCTGATTAAGAGAAGGCCAAATCTGACGTGTTGTCTCACACGTCAGTCCATTTCCCCATCTCTGATTAGTCTCCGTCGCGGAACAAAGCCGTAGATTTTGCTTGCAAGTTTCTAGAGGCATACTAACACATTACAATTCTGTTGGAACATGTAAGATAGTTCCCAGTCTTGCAAGCTCATCGGCTTTGCGTATGTCAAACTGCTTGGCCATCTCATGTAAAGACGAGCGGCAGTTCAGGGCAGATCTTGTTTTCTGAAACATGGACTCCAGAGACTTGACCGCAGCTTGACAGTCAGAATAGATGTTGACTGCGGTTGTAGATAAGACATTGCAACTCAATCAGTAAGCCACTTCCTTTATTGCCACCATCTCTGCCTGGTAAACATTGCAATGATCTGGCAATCTTCGAGCCATGCTCAATCCAAGCTCTTCCGAATAGACTTCAAAGCCTACTTTCTCGTGCCACCTCGATCCATCAGTATAAAAATTTATGGTGGCTTTACTGCCCGGAATGCCCGTCATCCAAGACTCCCTGTATGGTATCACAGTGGTAAATTGGCGCTCAAAAAGGCTCATAGAGGGAGCACAGTCCACATTTTATGTTATTGTTAACTTCTCTAAGATGGTGCTATGGCCACAATCGCTGCTCCTCCATTGCAGTGTGCCGACGTAGCCGCATACTGCCTACCCAATATGTCCAATTGTATCAGGTGAAGAAGGCTTTCTAATGCAGCTGTAGGTGTAGTACGAAGAGCACCAGTGATGCACATCGACGCCATTCTCTGTACCTTCGTGATAAAGACACAATTCACTTTTTTCTAAAGCAGGCCACCAGACAATAATTGAATACATCAGAATTGGACGCACCACTGCTGTATAGATCCAATGAACGACTTGAGGGCTAAAGCCATATCGTTTTCCAATGGCACTTTTGAAGAAATAAAAAACAATCATTGCATTTCTCATCCGTTCTTCAATATTACGCCTAAAATTTAACTTCCTATCAAGAAATACTCCAAGATACTTGGCTCCATCTAAGAAGGTGATTTCAGTGCTGTCCAGAGAAGAAGGGTCAAAAGCAAAAATCATATTTTTCCTTGTAAACAAAACAAGCTGTGTTTTACGTGGATTAACTCCTAGAACATAGCCTCTTGCCCATTTAGACAGATCTTTCAAAGAACCCTGAAGAATGTCCCTTATTGTTGGCAGATGATTTCCCTTTACCGCTATCGCGACATCGTCAGCATATGCGACAATATGACAACCAAGTGCTTCTAGAGAAAGCAGTATTGAATTCAGTGCCAGGTTCCAAAGAAGCGGCGAAAGAACACCTGTGGTGTGTCCCTATTGACAAATCGAGATATGACAGACGCTCCCAATTCAGACGTTATACGTCTATTGGCAAGTAGGTTTTCCACCATTAAAACCATCCCAAGCTTTACTCTCAGACAAGACAATGCCAAAATTGTAGAGTCTGGGATGACATTAATAGCCCCCTCTATATCAAGAAAGGCCACCATAGTGTACTCCTTTACCGACAGTGATCTCTCGATGGTACCAACGAGCTCATGAAGAGCTGTTTCCGATGATCTATCCTTGCTGTATGCATGTTGCCTAGTCAAAAACAGCATCGGTTCAATCACTCTACGCAAATATGAGTCTATCATTCGTTCTATAATCTTTAACAAAAACAAAGACAGACAAATTGGTCGGAAATCCTTCGAAGCTATGTGGGAATTTTTCGCAGCCATCGGGATAAAGACGACTCTGGTATCCCTCCATTTTAACATAATATACGACCAGTTGATGCATGCTGTGTATAGATTATACAGCCAAGGGGCTATATAGTCCGACACTTTCTGCATTTCAGCCGGGATTATAGCATCAGATCCAGGGGATTTATAGGGCCTGAAGTTTTTATTTTTTTTATTTCCGATGCAATTTCGGATGCTTGGACGTCAAAACGTTCCAAAGCTTGAAACGGCGTCATGGAATTGTGCGGAAAATGCGTGTTTAGAAGGATATCCATCTACTCTCCACTGGAGGAAGACTACATCCCATTAGGAGCTTTCAGGTAACCCAGGGTGCAAGGAGAAGAAGCTAGAACTTTGCGCAGCCTGTCTGTATGCCTCAGAAACATCTTCTGTGTTTCCACAGAAGTTTTTCCAAGAATCACATTTTGCAATTCTGATCATCTTCTTATAGCTCTTAAGTTGCAGCCTGTATGCAGACCAGTCCTCGTCCGCTCTTGAAGATTTAGCCTTATTAAAGAGCTTTCTGCAGGAATCTTTTCTCGTCGGAAACTCATTTGACCACCAAGGTGGCTTTTTTTCCCTCTAGGCTTTGCAGAAGGGCAAGACGCATCCAGGCACCTATTACAAACATTTGTTCCGCCAAACTATGCGGTTCAGATTAGGGTACTTCGCGCAAAAGCAAAGAAAAAGTCTCCCTATATTTCAACCAGTTTGTTCTCCTTAGATTACTAGAGACTGTCTATATCGGGGCACATTCCCTGAGTAAAAACTCCAGACGTTGCCGGTCAACTTAGATCTCTTAGGTTAAGGTTTCTCGTCTGGCGAGCGCAACCTTTTACCAGACTTAGATCACGAGGCCGAAACAGCGCTCTATTTGTCAGATGCGTGCATTGGGAAATCCAGCGACTCCCCACTTGAGGTAGACCACACCCCAGTTGGATACTTCAGGTATCCCAGTGTGCAGGGAGAAGAAACCAGAACTTTGGTCAGCCTGGATGCCTCAGAAACGTCTGCTTTGTTACCCCAAAAGTTTTTCCTAGAATCACATTTGGCAATTCTGGTCATCTTCTTATAACTCCTAAGTTGCAGGCTATATGCAAACCAGTCCTCGTCCGCTCATGAAGATATCCTCAGCGAAATTTTTACGTTTTTAAAAAGCCAGTGTAAATTTGATATTTTTTACATGGAGTTTGAAAGATTTTCACGTTAAAATCCAGCAACTTACTTAGCTTACCACAAAAACATTTTAAAAAGTATTCAAACACTGGGAATTGCTCCATCTGTTTAATAAAAATAAAAGCCACAAACAGTAAATCGATGCAAATCTGATAATCCGAAAATTGTTTGCCAACATATGTAAGCATAGTAATTTACCTAGAAAAATCGCTTAACCCAAATAAAAAGAAGTAATAAAAGGGGTGAATAGTGAGCAAGAAACGCCTCCAACTTACTTGAAAAATATCAAATGAAAACAAACAGTAGCTAAATAGACGAACATTGAAAAAACAAACAACAAAATTGCCAAAATCAAGGATCAAAGTAAAAAAAAATTATCAAAATCATGAATAAATTTTGCGGTTAAATTGTTACAACAATAATCGAGACAGCCATACACTGAGACTCTGATACACAAACACACACGTGCCTCTAGTCAATAAGACATACGACACGGTTACAAGGAACATGCAACATAACCAACAACAGAACAGAAAGGGGTATGCTGATGTTATAATGTACACATTTTAAAGCCTATAATTATGGGATAATGGTTGATCACTGTTAAATACGAATAAAAGTTTCAATTTCATTGTTGCGACACACACACAAGGCAAATCAGTACACTTAGAAAAACAAAATTTCAAATCAAGCAAAAACAATCTCATTTTAAAAATAAAACAAAGACAAAAGTCAGCAAAGTTTGTATTTTATCAATATGGGTTTTATATTTGCTAAATAGTCTTGACAATGTAATCTGACTTATTCCGAAACACGTGTCGACTAAGTCTTTCAAAATCGACCAATATAAATTAATTTAAAACATAAAAATAGTGTTCTTGAAAATTATTCAATGAGAATAAATTCTGTTTTAATTTTTAAATTAATAAAAATTATTTATTATTCGACCTTTAAAATTCTATTTTTGAGAAAGATTATTCTAGCTCAAGGTCATATTTCTTTTACTAATCGTTACGATGATATTGTCAAAGTAACAATTTTCAAGAAACTTTTTATAAAGTTGTTTGTTTTAAATTGATTGGTTTGGTCATTTTGCAAGACTTACTCGACACGTGTTTCGGAATTCGTCAAATTCCATTATCAAGAGTATTTAGCAAATTGACAATCGTTTGTGGCAAAACATAAAGACTTATATTCGTATGTAAATAGTCATAACGAGAAATGTACTAAATACACAACATAATACAGCTCTAAATTTCAAACGAAAAGTCAAAACCAAACCATCACTATTTAATTCAAACATACCTTCATATATACAGCTTGTATTACATGCTAGTATATACATACAGACAGTAGATTTCTTACGCGAGTAAGATGTTCACTGCTTTTGTTGTATTCCTTCTTATTCATAATATGAACAGAAGTGAGGCGTGCTATCCTTTTGTTTAAATTCTGTTTTAATTTTTAAATTAATAAAAATTATTTATTATTCGACCTTTAAAATTCTATTTTTGAGAAAGATTATTCTAGCTCAAGGTCATATTTCTTTTACTAATCGTTACGATGATATTGTCAAAGTAACAATTTTCAAGAAATTTTTTATAAAGTTGTTTGTTTTAAATTGATTGGTTTGGTCATTTTGCAAGACTTACTCGACACGTGTTTCGGAATTCGTCAAATTCCATTATCAAGAGTATTTAGCAAATTGACAATCGTTTGTGGCAAAACATAAAGACTTATATTCGTATGTAAATAGTCATAACGAGAAATGTACTAAATACACAACATAATACAGCTCTAAATTTCAAACGAAAAGTCAAAACCAAACCATCACTATTTAATTCAAACATACCTTCATATATACAGCTTGTATTACATGCTAGTATATACATACAGACAGTAGATTTCTTACGCGAGTAAGATGTTCACTGCTTTTGTTGTATTCCTTCTTATTCATAATATGAACAGAAGTGAGGCGTGCTATCCTTTTGTTTAAATTCTGTTTTAATTTTTAAATTAATAAAAATTATTTATTATTCGACCTTTAAAATTCTATTTTTGAGAAAGATTATTCTAGCTCAAGGTCATATTTCTTTTACTAATCGTTACGATGATATTGTCAAAGTAACAATTTTCAAGAAACTCGCGTAAGAAATCTACTGTCTGTATGTATATACTAGCATGTAATACAAGCTGTATATATGAAGGTATGTTTGAATTAAATAGTGATGGTTTGGTTTTGACTTTTCGTTTGAAATTTAGAGCTGTATTATGTTGTGTATTTAGTACATTTCTCGTTATGACTATTTACATACGAATATAAGTCTTTATGTTTTGCCACAAACGATTGTCAATTTGCTAAATACTCTTGATAATGGAATTTGACGAATTCCGAAACACGTGTCGAGTAAGTCTTGCAAAATGACCAAACCAATCAATTTAAAACAAACAACTTTATAAAAAATTTCTTGAAAATTGTTACTTTGACAATATCATCGTAACGATTAGTAAAAGAAATATGACCTTGAGCTAGAATAATCTTTCTCAAAAATAGAATTTTAAAGGTCGAATAATGAATAATTTTTATTAATTTAAAAATTAAAACAGAATTTAAACAAAAGGATAGCACGCCTCACTTCTGTTCATATTATGAATAAGAAGGAATACAACAAAAGCAGTGAACATCTTACTCGCGTAAGAAATCTACTGTCTGTATGTATATACTAGCATGTAATACAAGCTGTATATATGAAGGTATGTTTGAATTAAATAGTGATGGTTTGGTTTTGACTTTTCGTTTGAAATTTAGAGCTGTATTATGTTGTGTATTTAGTACATTTCTCGTTATGACTATTTACATACGAATATAAGTCTTTATGTTTTGCCACAAACGATTGTCAATTTGCTAAATACTCTTGATAATGGAATTTGACGAATTCCGAAACACGTGTCGAGTAAGTCTTGCAAAATGACCAAACCAATCAATTTAAAACAAACAACTTTATAAAAAGTTTCTTGAAAATTGTTACTTTGACAATATCATCGTAACGATTAGTAAAAGAAATATGACCTTGAGCTAGAATAATCTTTCTCAAAAATATTCAATGAGAATATTATAGTTTTAATTAGTAAAGGAAATAATGACCTAGAGCTAGAATAAACCTACTCAAAATATTAGTTATATCAGGTGCGAATATCAGGCGCGAATCCACTGGCATCCACCGAATTCTCAAGAAATAAAAAAAAAAAATATGAATGGGAAGGAGATTTGAAAAAAGATAGAGAAAAAAAGGATAATCTCTAAAGATAACAAGTGAGAGTGTTAAACTCGGTTGTGCCGAATCTTTTATGCCCTCAATGATGTAAAAAGTTAAAAAAATCCAGGAGTTTTTTTGGGGGGTCATTGGCGGACCCCCATTACCCTCGCGGTAAATGTTTACAAATTCATTTATTATGCTCTTTGCGATTAACTAATACAATTTTATCATTATGTAAATACATTTTTAACATCCACTCCCACAAAAGAAGGCGGCCCAAAAAAAATACATTTTCTAATCCCCTAGGTCCAAATGCTAGACTTCAAACTTTTTTTACAATAAAAATGTGTCATTTGCTTAAAAAATTATAAAAAAAAACGATGAAAAAATAAAGTTTCTTTGATGTTGGTTTAGTTCTTCATGGGGTAACTTTTTTCCCCCTATTCCGATTTGGCCCATCCCTGGACTTAACGAGCCTTTTACCATAAGACATAAGACAAAAAAATCACAATGGGCCTTATGGCCTCCGAGTGAACTCGCCAAATGGCGAGCGCCCATCCAACCTAACCTAACCTACCATAAGACATACTCGTTCCAAACTTCAGAAGCCTGACTGTTTTCTTTTGGACTTCATCGTGTCTTCCATAGACGGACGGAGAAACAGACAGACGCAAATCGCTAGAATGTCTTAGAATCGATCACTGATCAATTATATATACACTAGGGTGGCAGCGAAATTTCAACTTTGGATTTTTAACCTTGTCGGGTCGGAATATGGTCTAAAAGTGATGTGGACAAAATTTCACCCAAATCGGATAACTCTAACCCGTGCCCCATTGAGGTCAAAGTTCACAAGGTAAACAAAAAACATTTTTTTTTCGATTTTTGAATGTTAGTGAGCTTTATTAGCGTATTAACGGCAAAAATTTTCATTTCGATCGGACAAGTTTTTCAATTCCAAAATGGACTTGGGGAAAAAAAAGTTGAGGCTGGTCGAGTACTTACTCTAAAAACTTTTCAAAATTTTTTTTTTTTAGTTTTGACAAGCATACATTAAAGATTTGTTGTTGCTCTTGAAAAAAGATTTAATTTCTATTTTTTTGTAACATCGTTTTTTAGCCTTATTTAAGAAAAAAGATTACTATGTCACAAAAAAATAAATTAGTAAACAAAGAAAATCTATTTTAAAGAGCGACAAATAATCTTTAATGTATGCTTGTCAAAACTAAAAAAAAATTTTTTTTTAAATTTTAAGAGTAAGCACCCTACTCAGCCTCATTTTTTTTTTTTTCGAAGTCCATTTTGGAACTGGAAAACTTATTCGATCGAAATGAACTTTCACTAACATTCAAAAATAAAAAATCAAAAAAAAAAATTTTTTTGCTTGTGGAAATTTTTTTGTTTTACCTTGTGAACTTTGACCTCAATGGGGCACGGGTTAGACTTATCCGATTTGGGTGAAATTTTGTCCACATCATTCCGACCCGACGATTTTTAATTTAAAAAAAAAATCGCCCTCACATTTCGCTGCCATCCAAATATACACTTAAAAAATTATTGCAGTAACTACATGACGGTCATTTGTGTAGTAAGTAGTAGTTGTGGTTTTCAACTACAATTTCAGTTGCTCATACAACTATTTTTTGTAGTCGTTTTGAAAAATAAATACAAAAAAATTACTACATTGTGTAACAGTTGATTTATTTTAGTTGTTTTTAGTCTATAAAAAAAATAAAAAAACGGATGTGTTGAACGAGTTGTAAGTGTCAGATACAGCAGGAATTATTACCAAACAATTTTAACCATTTTTACGTCTAGAAGTTTTTTCGTTTATTAAAAAATTCCGACAAATTGAGTTACAGTAAAAGCAACAGTAAAAACAATTAACAAAACAAACCGACATTTAAAATCCTACTGATGATAACAGTTAAAAGGAACTGTTTGAAACCGGTATAGGAATACCAGGAATGTCTATAGCTTTTAGAAATTAAATTTTCTTCTACATTTTTCAACTTAAACCCTTAAAAACAACTGTAATTTGAAGTTGTTTTTACCATTTTTTATAGTTGTTATTAACAACTTGGTAATCAATAGTTAAAAACAACAACAATTTTTTGTTGATTTAACCGTAAAAAGAAGTGGACGCCTAAACAACAAGAAATGTAGTTGTTTTAACTGTCTTTTGTAGTGGAGTCTACCGTCATTATTTTTTTGAGTGTATACTTCTAGACCGATATTTCGATGCGTTAAACAAGGAATGACAAAGTGAGTATACCGCCATACTGCAGTTGAAGGGTATACAAAATTACTCGGAATCATACAATTTTTCTTTCAGAATAGAAAGGAATGAACATTTTTCTGTAGCTATTATTCTATACGAAAAATCTAAGATTCTGTCTATAGAAAAATCTAAGAAATTTTCTATAGGAAAATCTAAGAATTTTTCTATAGATAAATCTAAGAAGGAGGAAATAGAAAAAGAAGAGGAAATAATGTAAGATTTTTTTTCCTTAATTTAGACAAAGAGTCACAACATGTTTCAAAAAAAGTCTCAGAATCTTTGAATTTTTCTATAGGAGAACTCTGATAACACAGTGCAACATCCCAATTAGGGCCTCAACCAAACCAAGATCGTTTGAAAGTACTTATGTGTATTAGTAAATACCCCAAAGGGTTTAGTAACGTCTCAAATTTTTTTATAGCCCACTGAATTTTTCAGTTTTTTTTTTGAAAGGCGTGGAAAAAAAGTCAAAAAAAATTATGTTAATGGTCTTTTGAGCTTGAAATAGTGTTTGGATGTCTTCAATAGAATTTTATGGGGAACCTTTTTCTAAAGTACGCTAATCCTTTATCTCCCGTTTTAATGGGTCATTTAAGTACTTTTTTTAAGAAATGGCTCAAAAGTATACTAAGACTTGCGTTTAAAGGGTTAAAATGTTATACGAATATGTTCAGCATCAAATTTCACTGGGGGTTTCCGAAGGCAGAAAGTTCGACCGGTATAAAATAAATATATAAAAAACGTTAATTGTAAAGTATCATTATTTTTTTATATTTTTTCCTATATTTGTTACACTCTAAAAAATGCATGTAACTTTACTATTATTAAATTAGTAAATTTTCATGTATATTTACAGAAAAGGCGCAAACTTAAGCATGTACCCAGGAAAAACTCGGTAATGTGTGGTGCAAAGTAATGATTACCAATCACATTACTTATAACCACTACTTATTACCATCTGCATTACTTTAGTCCGAAAAGTAACTAGTGTCTTTTATTATCATATAAAATTACTTATTTGTAATAAAATAAATAACTAGTTGTTAATAATGTGAGAAAAAAGTACTTATTTTCAAGTTTAATTGGGAAATTAAGACTTAAGCAAACAAAAAAAAATGTATAGATTTCAGTTTTCAGAGTAAATCATCACGTTTTCTGTAATTTTCTTTTGTCTTACTTACGTCTGTAAATTGGAATAAGAATTCAAGAAAAATTTCGTCCGTAACATATCATTTATTAAATGTAAAAAAAAACAAAATTTAATTAAAAAATAACAAAAATATCAGGACGTTTTAGATCCGGGTTTGTAAAATATACACATCTAGTTATTTAAAGCTCAAAGTAACTACTTTTTAATCCCATTTGATACCTAGTTATTTTACTCCTTATTGGTAATGGCATTTGACTACTTATTAGTAATCCGAGACAGTAATTACTTATTTATCTCTTTACTCTTCACTAGTTATTTTTGTCTCACGCCCTTGTTAAAATAATTAGTGTTTCATTCAATAAGTAAGTAGTGATTAACATTTGTTTCGGATTACAAAACCCATTACTAGTAATGTCAGTTTTTGCTGGGTAGTGTTTAAAAAAATAGTAACACATTTATTTCGATAGAATTACACACAAAAACTAGTACATTGTGTGTTGTGAAACATGTTTATAAGATAAAAAAACACTTTCCCTTTAAATATACATTTTTTCTATGTAAAATTTGTTTCAGACACAAAATATGTGATCGTACATAATTTAACATAGTATTGTGGAAATTGTCAAAACTTTATTTATAAAAAAATATTTTGGAAAATTGTTAAATAAAAAATCAAAAACGAACAAAACAGCTTGCAACTGAGGATTTTCATATCATCATTTCTGCTTCTATTGGTAAGTAAATGCAGCTTTTTTTGATAGTTTTGCACATGATGGAATTGTGGTTTCTATGAAGACCCGTTTTCATGTGTGCGGACCCTATTGTTCTCAAATTTGTAATCTAAAATTCGCATTTTAAATTTTTATTTAATTTTTTAAGGTCCTTTTGGTCTGGAAAGAAATACATATGAAAATAATAGAACGAAACGTAGCCAAAATTAAAATCAAAATATGGAGCCAAAATTTAGATCAATATTTGGGTACAAATTTGGAGCCACTAGGCAAAACATTTTTAAGAGGGCACATTTTCCTTAAAGAGTTTTAATCGATCCATTGCTATATCTCTATCTGGACTGAATAAATAACTCATAAGCAGTTTCTCAGAGGGCTTTCCAGTACTTGGCGGTAGTATTATACGGCAGAAAGTTCAACAAGTGATAGTGCTAAATACGGCTGTGCGGAATCTTTGAAAAAATCAAAGGAAATAAAAATACAACTGACATGGGTGTTTGGGGTAGGGAGGAGAACGGCGGGACATTGGGGCATCTTCTTAACCACACAGTCAAAAAATTGTATTATCCCCTTGAACCAAGTGCAGGTCAAGGTACATCATATGAATAGAAAATTTCTCAGATTTTGAGACATCTTTTCAATAGAAATATTCTCAGAAAAAAAATTCTTTGACACATTTTTTCTATAGAAAAGTTCTTAAATATTGAGACTTTTTTCTTTAGAAAAATTCTATAGAAAAAATAACTCAGAATCTGAGAATTTTTCTATAGAAGAAATGTATCAGAATCTGAAAAAATGTCTCAAAATCTGAGAATTTTTCTTTTGAAAAAATGTCTCAGAATATGAGAATTTTTCTATAGAAAAAATATGTCAGAACCTGGGAATTTTTCTATAGAAAAAAAATTAAACATGAGAATTTTTCTATAGAAAAATGTATCAGAATCTGAGAATTTTTCAATAGAAAAATGTTTCCGAATCTGAGAATTTTTCTATAGAAAAAATGTCTCAGAATCTGTGAATTTTTCTATAGAAAAAATGTCTCAGAATCTGAGAATTTTTCTATAGAAAAAATGTCTCAGAATCTGAGAATTTTTCTATAGAAAAAATGTCTCAGAATCTGAGAATTTTTCTATGGAAAAAATGTCTCAGAATCTGAGAATTTTTCTATAGAAAAAATGTCTCAGAATCTGAGAATTTTTCTATAGAAAAAATGTCTCAGAATCTGAGAATTTTTCTATAGAAAAAATGTCTCAGAATCTGAGAATTTTTCTATAGAAAAAATGTCTCAGAATCTGAGAATTTTTCTATAGAAAAAATGTCTCAGAATCTAAGAATTTTTCTATAGAAAAAATGTCTCTGAATCTGAGAATTTTTATATAGAAAAAATGTGTCAGAATCTGACAATTTTTCTATATAAAAAATGTCTCAGAATCTGAGAATTTTTCTATAGAAAAAATGTCTCAGAATCTGAGAATTTTTCTATAGAAAAAATGTCTCAGAATCTGAGAATTTTTCTATAGAAAAAATGTCTCAGAATCTGAGAATTTTTCTATAGAAAAAATGTCTCAGAATCTAAGAATTTTTCTATAGAAAAAATGTCTCAGAATCTGAGAATTTTTCTATAGAAAAAATGTGTCAGAATCTGAGAATTTTTCTATAGAAAAAATGTCTCAGAATCTGAGAATTTTTCTATAGCAAAAATGTCTCAGAATCTGAGAATTTTTCTATAGAAAAAATGTCTCAGAATCTGAGAATTTTTCTATAGAAAAAATGTCTCAGAATCTGAGAATTTTTCTATAGAAAAAATGTCTCAGAATCTGAGAATTTTTCTATAGAAAAAATGTCTCAGAATCTGAGAATTTTTCTATAGAAAAAATGTCTCAGAATCTGAGAATTTTTCTATAGAAAAAATGTCTCAGAATCTGAGAATTTTTCTATAGAAAAAATGTCTCAGAATCTGAGAATTTTTCTATAGAAAAAATGTCTCAGAATCTGAGACTTTTTCTATAGAAAAAATGTCTCAGATTCTATAGAAAAAATGTCTCAGAATCTGAGAATTTTTCTATAAAAAAAATGTCTCAGAATCTGAGAATTTTTCTGTAAAAAAAATGTCTCAGAATCTGAGAATTTTTCTATAGAAAAAATGTCTCAGAATCTGTTTTCTATAGAAAAAATGTCTCAGAATCTGAGAATTTTTCTATGAAAAAAATATCCCAGTATCTGAAAATTTTTGTATAGAAAAAATGTCTCAGAATCTCAGAATTTTTCTACAGAAAGAAATGTTTTTGGTTACATTTTTAATTAATTTTTTTATTTGTTTTAGCTTTTTTTATTTAATTTTAACACGTTTGTTTTAAGCCTTCATTAGCCTTTTTTATTTTAAATAAAATATAAAAAAATGCATTTATTGTTTTTTGATATTTGAATTTGGAAAAGTTAGGGTGGTTTTATAAAAAGCACCCAAGCAGAAATTGACGACGGTTCTAAAAAAAAAGCGTTCTGAAAGCTCTGTAACAAAAAAAAAGCATTCTCAAAACGCTATTTTCAAACGCTTTGCGAGCGTATTCGAAAAGCGTTTTAAGAGTTCTTTATATTTATTTATTTTTGAAAAAAATTTCTAAGTTTCGAAACTATTTTTGAATAACAATTTTTTGTCATTTTTTTTTTTAAGTAAAAAAAAATCATAAAAAATGTTTTTAGATTTTTTTTTTTTAAATTTTCTAAGTTTCGAAAATTTTTTTGAAAATTTTTTTGAGTACAAAAACTTTTTTTTTCGGATTTCACTTTGTATCAAACAAATTATTATAACCGAACTAAAACAGAAATTCTTTACTTTGGGTTTTTAAAGCGCTTCGATGACTTAAAAAAAACGTTCTCAAAGCACTTTTTTACATCGCTTTTAAAACGCTTTAAACCTAGCGTAGATCGATGTTATCATTCGGATCATCTGAAGGCGCTTTGAAGTTGGTATACAGAACGCTCGTACAACCGTCTACAACGCTTTCACAACGCTTTTGCGATTGTATTTTTCTGACTGGGCAATTTCAATATATATGTACATTAGAGTGTCCCTTATTTTGCAAATGTTGGAAATGTTGAGACGGTACCCCCTAATTTTTTTCCTTTTGACTAAAAAATAACTCAGGAAAAATTTTACGCCCCTACGACCACGCCTTCCCTACGCGACGGGGCCGTAAAGAGCGGGGCCTTAAAAATCATTTTTCCATACAAATTTTGATTTTTAATTTTTTTGTTATTGATTATAATATTACTTGGTTAGCTTATTCACGACAAAAAATTTGATTTTGGTGGGATGAGGCTTTCAGTTCTAAAAAATTTTTCGAAAAAAAAAATTAGAGCTTTTGGGGTCCTACAGTAAAAATTTTTTAAAAAATATTTTTTTTTAGTTTTGACATGCAACCGTTTTAGTTGAATTGTTGCTTTTAATGACATATATTCATAAAAAAATATTATTCATATCTGTGACATCGTGATCGTGTATCGAAAAACATCAAAAATACATTTTTTACCCTTTTTTAGATCACGATAAAGATGTCACAGATAGGAATAATATTTTTTTATGAAAATATATCATTAAAAGCAACAATTCAACTAAAACCGTTGCTTGTCAAAACTAAAAAAAAATATTTTTTAAAAAATTTTTACTGTAGGACCCCAAAAGCTCTAAATTTTTTTTTTCGAAAAATTTTTCTGGCAAAATATAAAAAAAAAATAATGACACTTTACAGTTTATCTTTTTTCTGCATTTTTCTTATATCAGTCGAACTTTCTACCTTCAGTAACCCCTAGTGAAATTTGATGCTGAACATATTCGTAAAACATTTTAACCCTTTAAACGCAAGTCTTAGTATACTTTTGAGCCATTTCTTAAAAGAAGTACTTAAATGACCAATAAATACGGCAGATAGAGGGTTAATATACTCTAGAAAAAAATTTCCCATCAAATTCTATTGAAGACATCCGAACATTATTTTAAGCTCAAAAGAACAGTTACATTATTTTTTTCGACTTTTTTCAAACGTCTTTAAAAAAAAATGAAAAATTCAGTGGGCTATAAAAAAAAATTGGGACGTTACAGAGCAAAACCCATGGGGGGTTTTGCTAGTACACTGTTTTGGTTTGGTTGAGGCCCTAAGAAATGACCCTTCAATTGTGTCACAGTGTAATTTTTCTATAGAAAAATTCTGAAAATCTTTCGTTAGGAAGCGACTGAGGAATTTCTTATTGGAAAAATCTGAGAAAATCTAAAAATGTTTCTTCGGGAAGAATTTGAGAATTTTTCTATTTATAAACAAAAATGTTTCAGAGTCTGAGACTTTTTCTATACAAATATATTACTCAAAATATGAAAAATGTTTTAGGAAAGATACCTACAAATCAAAAATTTTCCTATAGGAAAATCTAAGAAGAAGGAGGAAAAAGATAAAAAGGAAATAACCTAAGAATATTTTTCTAAGAAAAATGCCTAGGAATCACAAAATTTTTTGAAAAAAAAAATTTCTCGGAGTCTTAGAATTTTTTCTATAGGGAAAAAGTCTCGGAATCTTTGAATTTTTCTTAAGGAAAATTTTGATAATTTTTCTATAGGAAAACTCTGAGAGTCTTTTTAAAGGCAAAGTCTGAGAAATTTTCTATAGGAAAAATCTGAAAAAATCTGATAATTTTCTTCAAGAAGAATTTAGGAATTTTTTAATAAACAAAAATTTATCAGAATGTGAGACTTTTTCTACAAAAAAGAATGTTTCAGAAAAAGATGAATTTTTCTAAAGGAAAAATTTTGGAATTTTCTTCAGGAAAAATTTAAGAATTTTTCTATAGAAAAAATTTATTAGAATATGAGAAAAATTTCCTAGAATCTCAGAAGCTTTCTATATGAAAAATATCTCAGCATAAGATACTTTTTCTATAGGAAAAATGTCTCAGAATCTGCGACTTTTTCTTTTTAAAAAATGTTTCAGAATCTAAGACTTTTGCTAAAGGAAAAATGTTGCAGAATCTGAGACTATTACTTATGAAAAATTTCTGGGATTCTGGAACTTTTTCTATAGGAAAAATGTTTCAGAATCTATAGGAAAAATGTCTTAGAATACACTGATAGAATTTTGTACATGACAATAATGAAAATCTACATTAATGTTATGAAAAATGACGTTAAAAAGGAACCTATGTAGGGTTTCATTGAATTAATGAAATAGGTATCATAAAATTTTATTGCAAGAACAATTTTCATTAAATTAATGAAAATTGTTCATACAAAATATAAATTGTATTTTATGAAAATTTTTCATTACTTTAATGAAAAAAGTATTTAGTTCTTATGACATATTTTCATTGAATAAATCCTACTTTTTATTTTTGAAATAAAATACTTTCATTGAATAAATGCTACTTTTATTTTAAAAATGAAATATATGTATGAAATTGTAAAGATCTTTTCTCGCACAAAATTTTACTAAAACCTTAAATTGTAATACATAATTAAAACCACGAACCAATATAAAACAGCACGAATTTAGTAAATAATAAAATTAATAATTTACTTTTTATTTAAAATTTCATAAAAAAATCTGAAAAAAATTTCAAAATAACCAAGTTAAAAAAACACTTTCACACATTTTTTATTTTATCTATAGATTTCACTCAGTTTTCTCACACAAAATTTTACTGTAACGTTTACTTTTAATACATAAGTAAAACCCCGAAATAATTTAAAACAACGTGAGTTTAATAAATACTTATAATTAATCAACAACATTTCGTTTAAAATTTCGTAAAAAAATTCTTCGAAAAAATCACGATCTGATCAGCTGTTTTTTGCGCGCGTAAACTAACAGACTAAACAGACGCGACACGACAAGTGTCAAAAACAGAAAATTTTGTAAACAAAACTTAATGAAATTTTTTAATGAAACTACGAAATCTAATGAATCAAAATTAATGAATATCTTGCACAATATGTATGAAATTTCATTCAGCATATGAAAAATTTCGTTGTTGCAATGAAACAACGTTAATGAATTCCATTCATTAGTGATATGAAGCGTTTTTCTATCAGTGTAGGAGATTTTTTTTAGGAAAATGCTTCAGAGCCTGAGTATATTTCTAAAGGAAAAATATCTTAGCAAATGTTTTAGAATCTTAGTCTCTTTCTAATGGAAAATGTCTATTATGAAACATGTCCCAGAATCTAGTAAATTGCCTAAGGTAGAAAATTTTGCTAGTCTTAAATAGATCTCTGTAGAAAAGTGTTTCAGAATAGAAAGATCATTATAAATTTTTTTTGGAATAGAAAGAACGTTACGGAATCTCAGACTTTTTCGGTAGACAAAATATCTCAGAATCGGAGTATTTTTCTTAGCAAAAAGTTATTAAATTGTGAAAATTTTTCAAGAGGTACCTGAGAAGTTTTCTATGCGAATGATGCCTCTAAACTTGGAAATTTTTAATATTAGAACTTTTCGTTGGAGAAATTGGATTTCGGATTCTGAGAATTTTTCGATAGCAAGAACTACGCAAAAATGCTAGAAGATTTTCTATGGGCAAAATATCTCAGAATCTCCGAATTTTTCTATTGTGAAAATGTAACATAAATTTTTTTTTTATCTTATTATACATATTAAATTTTGTAAAGTTTAACTTCATAATTAAATTGTTTTTTTTTTAGATATTTAAGGTTTTTAAAATTGAGCAGGAACATTTTTGATTTGACTACGATAATTTTCCTCAGTGTAATGCAACGCGTCTTTTTTTCGTTGCTTCAAGAAAATATTCACCAAAACAAAAATCAACAGAGGCCATATGGAAAATGTTTATAGAAAGGGGTTACTTAACTATGTAATGGAAAAATTAACCCTCTTTTTCCCATAAGCATTTTACTGTTAGAGACAATAGTACCACTAAATACTTTAATAACGCTTCAATTCACATGTGACAACATAATAACAAAAACATTGAATACTTTTCAAAAATATTTAGCATAGATAAGGATAAAGACTAATAATACGGTTCACAGCTGACAGTTTTTTTTAGCCATAATTTTTTGACATTACTTCCTGGTTTACTTTAGTGAATCAATCTTGTAAGAAGAGTTTGTATGAGGTGATTTAATCACGCATGGATCCGAAAGTCAAATAAAATCTTTTCATTCTAAAGCAGTGATGACCATTTTTGTAGTTCCTTTTCCTGCGGGAATAGGTTAAAAAATGCTGCTTGTGCGCAGTCGACACACGTACACTATAAAATTCTTTTGCTTGAACAAATTTGTTGTTAAAGTATTTTTCTGTTTTGCGAGCCTTCTGTCTAACTTAAGTCGATATATCGCTGTCCGTCTGTCTGTTAAAAATACGTAAACTTTTAAAAGACAGCTCTAAGCTGAAGCTTGGCATATACTAGTGTCCGAACGAACTGTTTGAATTTGGAATTACTTTAAAAAAAAATTCTGATGGGGTATGATTGTTGGGGCGATGTTAAAAGTTTCTGAGTGTCTAATTTAAGAATGAGTACGAAGTTAAACCACAATTGCAATCCTCGGTAACCGAACTTTTTTCAATTTGGCTGAACATTTGGTTACAGAATATCTAAATTGTAGAGCTGAAAAACTATCGATAGTCGTCCCATTCGATATTTTCGATAGTTTGTTTTTAAACTATCGATACTATCGATAGTATCGGACATTTAAAAGAATTGTAAGATTTAGTCTAAAATTACGTTTTTTTTTTCACTCAAATTTCGCAATAACATTAACACGAGATTACTATCATTGCTTTAATACTTTAAAAAGTAGAATTATTCCAAAATGATATAAAGATTTTAAAAACTGTTCACTTTTTGATTAATTTTTCAGCAAGTGACAATCTTTTTAAAAATAATGTTTTTTCGGCGATAGTATCGCTATCGGGTAAAAACTATCGATAGTCCTTTTAAAAAAAAACTATCGATACTATCGATAGTACCATCGATAGTTTTGCAGCTCTACTAAATTGGTGCTTCGCCATTAAACTTGACATTTGGGATAGTCTTCTAAACAAACGACCGATTTGTAACTAAAATCTATTTCTGGCCAAACTGTTCGGTCGGACGCTATAAAATATTGCAAATTTTCCTAATCAGGATGGTATTAATAACAGCGAAATTGGTCCAGTGGTTCAGAAGTTACGAACAAAAACGTGAATTTCAGATGGATTCACATTCCTTCCACCTAATTTGTCAATCCCGAATATTTAAAACTCGGTAAATATTGCCGACACAACAAATACACGAAGAACACGACTTATAAATGCCCGAAAGCCTCCGAGTAATAGGTTTTGAGTTGATTTTAAGAAATCTCAAGACCCTGTTAGGCCCCTAAATGCCCGTATCTTAAAAAGAAAGCAAAGCATGACGACCCTTAAGAAAACCACTAGGTTCTGGATACAACCAGGTCTGGGTGCTACGGGGTCCAATATTGTAACGGTGTTGCTATTCAACACTGTTTCCTACCCAAATTTAAATATTCAGAATTTTATATTAGGATAGTTCGGAGTCTGTTTCAATTTTTTTTTAATTTTTCCTTGAATTACGCTATTCTCTGAAATTCATTAAAAAAAATTACAAATTTAAAAGCATTCATACCAAGTACAAAATATTTATATACAAAGGATAATAAAATAATTTTTTCTTTCAAGAAATGATTCATCATTACAAAATAATTCAATTGTAATGCCATAAATTATCTACTGGTTTTATGAATGATCAACATTTAAAACCCGCATAAAATGAGAAGATACACAAAAGATTAAAAGATGGGGTAGAAAATTGTTTATAAATTCCTTTAAAAATCATATGAACAATATGGCAAATATTTAAGACAGACTTTGGAAAAAAAAAACATTAAATTAATTAACCCTTTGCGTGTTAAATGGTAACGCTTCCATGATTCTTTATTTTTTTTAACCAACAAATATTCCACTCGTACTTGAAATAAAATGTACAAAACTATTGTTTTAACATTTTATGACCATCAATCTAATATTTATACTGATATAAACTAAGGAATTTATTTAATATTAGTTATTTTTTGTTTGCAATTCCTGGCTGGTTTTTCATATCAGGGATAATATAGAGTACCTTTTTGGTTAAAAGGTACTTTTGTTAGTACTAATACGAAAAATATTTATTGTTAAGGAATCTACTTGCAATCCGAAGATTCTAATTCTACTGTAAATTATAATTCGTAAAAGATCAATTAAAATTCGAAAAAGATAAATTGTAAATCGAAAAAGATCACTTGTTACTCGAAAAATACCAATTGAATTTCCATTGATCTTTTCGAGTTACAATTGGAATCTGGAAATTAAGTTAGGTTGGATGAGTGTCCGCCATTTGGCGAATTTACTAGAAGGCCTTAAGGCTGATTGTGATTCCCTTAATTATCATTTCCTTACTTCACCTCTGTTAGAGAAGACAATGAGACACCATTTAGGTGTTTCAGGTCTTCGAAAAGCCTTTGTCCCAAATGATTAAGGCGGCGCTTCATTAGACTCGGACAATCGCATAACAAGTGCTTCACTGACTTCTCCTACTACACTCTCCATAACTCCTACAATAGTCCCTGTTCGAAATTCCCATACGCACTGCCATTTGTTATTATACAATGTCCACCAATAAGCTTACCGTCCATTTAATAAAAGCAAGAAGACTTTCTGCCCTCTTTGGATTTGGGAGTGGCCGCAGGGTTCGCGATATCCCACACGAAGTAGGTTAGATTGGATGGGCGTCTGCCATTTATGCCATTAAACTCGGAGGCCATAAAGCCCATTGTAATTCACTCAATTATTATATCCCTACTTCCCCTTTTGAAACAAAGTTCAATTCTTAAACCAACCAGATTCACCAACATCACTGACGCCTTCACTTCCCCACGACTTCTATAATAGTTTCTATTAGAAATTCCCATACGCACGGTCATTTGGGCGATTATACAGTGTCATGTCAGGATTTGGCAGTGTCCACAGGGTTCGCAATATCATGCACGTAGTCAGTGATATCACATCATTCTATTCTCTGATATCCTATTAATTTCGTTCATAAATTCCACTATGGGAACCGAGATGTCAGGTTCGCCCCGCTCAGAGCCATTTCTCGCACATTCATCAGACAATTCGTTTCTAGCAATCCCACTATGTTCAGCCACCCACATTAGCTTGACTGTATGCTGACTGCTTCGACTAAGGGGTTGTATACATCTTCGATTCATGCGTAAGAATTAAGATCGCATTCTCTGTTATAACATAGTATTCCGCCTAGTCTTCCCTAGTTGGTATGTACTTCGACTTCCAAGGCTCTGTCAAAGTTCATCAGCAGTAAGGTGTAGTCGGTTTTCTGTTCCAGGTTCTTCCCGCCCACAGTACTTAATATGGTCGAGTATCCCCACAAGCGTTGTTTAAGAATTTGCGACTCTTTTGACCAGAGAGCCGGTTTTTTTGCTGTGCTCTTGATGTAGATACTTACGGCCTGGAGTTCCGATCTAATAACACCAGTTATACCCCCACATGCCAATCGTTGTACCTTCTGTAGGATGCAGAGATATGATTTTTTATTCGATGCCTAAACGGGATCTTATTGACGTCTCTAGGAGAATATCTTAGAGAATCAGGGTGCTTTAAAAAATAGAACTTTGTATAAGAGGGGAGTAGGGAAACAACAATCAAGAGAATCCCAATAGGCATTCAGGCTTTTTGGCCGTTTTTGACAACTCAAAGCGAATGAACCTGATGTCCTGACGACTTTAAAGTAAGTCAAGGCAGAAGATAGAAAATTGTTCTTCAAGATTTATAACTCATTTGATCAGCCTCTTTAACCGTTGGATCACCAATTGTCTTTAAATAACGTATTTTTCCTCAAAAATGCTCAAAAATCGGTTTTTTAAACTTTGACCTCAATTTTCTAAAAAAAACTTGATGTAATGAAAATGTTTGGAGACCGAATTTATGACCACCAGAACTATTGTAATTAAGTCGCGTCCCAGTCGCATCTCGGTCGCGTCAGAGTCGCATTTTCGTTGTTTAGTAGTGTTATCTATTACACCGTCCGACAGACAATATTAAACATGAACCGGATGATATACGTCTGAAAGTAGAGATAAAATGGAGTAAGACTGCATTTACAGTTTTTCATTTCGTGATCCTGTTTCCTTTTAAAAGGACTTGAAAGTTTTAAAGGATACATTTTGAAAAATATTTTTGAAATATTTGTGCTTGTCCTAATATGACACTGGTGACGGAAAATGAAAAAGGATCTACCCTAATTTATCCATTTTTCTATTTTGCCATATAAGGATAAAAGGATGTGAATAAAGCCATTTGAAAACTTTATCAAAATATTTTGTTCAAAATTTTGAATGATATTAAAGGATACATTTTTGAAAGGACGTAACTTACCTCCTTTTTCCTGATATGTAAAAATAATAAAATAGAAAATTAGGAAAGATCCTCCTCTTTAATTTTCTGTTAATAGTTGGTATCCTGGGACAAGTACAATTATTAAAAAAAAATATTTTATAAAGTTTAATCCTTTAAAAATTTTAAGTCCTTTTAAAAGGAAACAGGATCACGAAATGAAAATCTGTAAATGCTGTTTTACTACATTTAGTCTCTAGTTTCAAACGTATATTATCCAGTTCGTGGTCAACGACTTTTTTCATTTTTGCCGGACGGTGTTACCATTAGTTTACCCTTTACTACATCGATGATTTAGATATAAGACGAGACTCAAAATAATGGGTGTAAATTACAAATGCATGGCGAATGCAAAAAAGTAATGCGGTAGGAAAAAAATGCATATTTTTTAATATTTTTGTTTGTGCATTACATGGTAATATACATAGGCTGACCATTCGTACTGATTTGATCAGTACTGTACTGATTTTTAGTCACGTGTACTGATGAAAATACCTTGTACTGATTTGTACTGATTTTTTAAAATTTGTACTGATTGTACTGATTTTTGGACATTTCAAAATAAAAAATTATTTTAAAAATTCCATACCAAAACTATTATTTCCAACAAATAATTTAGTAGAGAAGTTTTATAAAAGCTTAGTCTGAAAAATTTTCTAATAAAAAATTTCTAGGAATCTTAAAGCTTGTGAGTCCGAAAAAAAAATTCGTAACGAAAATTAATTTGTATATGAAAAAGCGCACGTAATCTGATTGTGAGTTGGTTTTTATAGGGAATAGTTCAAGATGACAGATTTTCTATATTTTTAGGAAGAAATTTTAATTTGATGAGTCCAAATAAAAATAAGATGTGGGGATGAGATAAAGTCATTGGTATTTGGGGGTTTTATCCTGAAAAATTGGACACAAAATCTGAGGTTTTTCCTATCGGAAAAAAGTTCCAAGAGCACATGATTTGGGAGTTTTTCTAAAAGGAAGAGATAGATATCACAGAACTTGAGAAAAAAAGTCCTTAGAATAGGGGCGGTTCTCAAAAGAACTAGGTCTTAGTAATGCCATTCAAAAAAGTCTGCAATGAGCTTCATTTTATGCAAAAATACAACTGTTCATGTCAGTTGTTTTTAACAGTTGTTTTTACGGAAATACAAGTAACAATATACAATAATTATGTTAATTAAACCAATGCTTTTTGAGTGATAAAATATTCGTCATAATTTTTCTTTCCATATGAGTTTTAGGCGTACTGATTTGAGTTCGAGAAAAAATGGTCACCCTAAATATACACCGTAAGATATTACCGCATTTAGGGTATTGCTGGAAATCTTCGATCAACAATTGTTATTTTACGAATTACAATTGATCTTTTTTGAATTCTCAATTGGAATCTTTAAATTACAAATAGAATTTTCGAGTTACAAACGAAATCTTCGAAATACGAGTAGAATCTTCAAATTACAATTAATATTTTTCGAATTACATTTATAATTGATGTAGAGGGTGATTATGTACCAAAGCTATTTGAAAATTATCGTCACACAGCGAAAACAGATTCGTTGTACCAACCGAATTTGGAGTCAATCAAAATTTTCAGTTGCAATTACCAAAATTTCTTTAAAGTAACAATAGTTTTGTTGTTATACATGAATATCTGTTGTCAAAACTAATGTCCTTTAGTCACAATCAAACACTTTCGTTGTTGCAACAGAAACATTCAGTTGGCTCTTAATTCACCTGGTAAGACGGATCTGTTTTCTCTGCGTTAAATATGTACCATAAATAGTACAATTGTAGAGACTTTATCATTCACTATTCCAATTGATATGAAAAATTTTCAATTTCTAAAAACAATTAAAGTGTTGTTAACATAAAGAAAAATGTTAAACATTTAATCCTTTCACTACCATTTGAATACCCATCCCCCCCGCACATGACAAAAAAGGGTGTGTTTTTATGGAAATGAAAATATTTACTAGGAGTGTCATACTTTAATAAACATGTCACTAGATAACTTTAGTATAAAGTAGAATGCAAAATAAAAAATAAAAAAAAAACACAGCGTAAAATGAAAAACTACTCGTAATAGAATATTTAATGATCGCATGCCAAGATCTGATGATAATAAAAAAGCGTAAAATCACGTTTAACTTTTTAACAAAAAATATATTGAAAAATTTTGCTTTGTTTGCATTTATGTTTTGACATTTATTCATATTTTTTTTTAACGTTCATTTTCAAATTAGCATGTTTAACAATAATTGTGGTTACGTGCCAAGATGTCCTATGGCTTTTAACGGTTAATTTCCATAACAGATTTTTTTGATTTTCTATTCCTATAGTAAAATTTGATTTGTTTTTGTATTGTGTTTATGGTATTTTTTTTATTGAAAATTTGCGTGTTACTAAGAAATTTTTAATAAAATTAATTTTTTCCAATGATTCACTAATAAGAAATTTTAATTGTTACAACAAAAGGACAAAAGAAAATAATCGATTAGTTAAAAGAAGATTTTTAAAAATATTTTGAAAAGGGTTTTAGATACTGACTTTTGCATAGTTATTGCTGCCAGAAGTGTGGATTTTTCTTCGTGTTGATGATTTTTAACCAAAATTTTAAAAACTGTAAAGCAAAATTTTGAAAACTGTAAAGCAAAATTTTGAAAACTGTAGACTTCTGCAGTTTGGTGTCTTATGGTCTTGGGTTAATAAAGTTCGGAAATGGGGACATTCGGATTTGGGTAGAAAAAGTTCCCCCTAAAATACTACCCATCCACTGAAGATAAAGCAATTTTTGGCAGGTTTATGTATTGTTGCTAAGCAAATGAAATTTTTTTTTGAGTGTAAACATTAAAACCAATTCTTATTATTACAAAATATGTTTTTAATTACACTACTCAACACGGTTTTTGCACAGACATTTTGAAAACATTTTCTAAAGTATTTTGGCCTCCTAAACACGAAAATGTCATCAGAAAAGTTGTATCAAATTGCCTTCTCGATTTAGGTATTTTCATTTTTTGTGGACCAAGCCCTCAAAACAGACAATTTTTAATTAACATTAGGACATTTAAAGGAAGTTCAAAATGTCCTTTTTTGGTTATGCCCTTATAAGTATCCGAATTTTGCAAGAAACTTCCTGTTCAAAGCAGATATGTAAAGTATACACTCCAATAAAGAGAACCTGGGGCTAAAATCCAAAATCCATTGAGTATATCCAGAAATATTTGCAAACGAAGTCAAAATTTTGAACCAAATTTTCAAATTTTTTGTTCCAATTTTATGATTTTTTGTTAAAATTAAAAAAAATTAAAACACATCAGGGGCGTATCCAGGATTTTATTTCGGTGGGGGCCCAACACTTTTTTAAATTTTTTTTTTTACAAAAAATTTACATAACAGCAAATGTTTTAGAATTTTTCTTGATCTTTTCCTTAGACTGAATGTAACACAATCAGATTCTTAATTTTTGTGTAAGTTTAAAACTGTTGGAGGGAAAAAAATAAATTTTTTTTATATTTTAAAATTTTTTGAGAGACAATCCTTTTTTTATAGTGTCAATTGTATCAGATGCTGATACATTTTTACAAAGGTGATTATCAGAATCTGATTTTTTTTTTCAAAGAAAAGTCTAAGATTCTATGACAATTTCCAGTTAAGACAGTTTTTATTGTAGAAAAAGTCAAAGACTCTAAATCATATTTCCAAAGGAAAACGTTTCTCGGGAAAAAGTCACTTTAGAAAATGATTCTATAAACATATTTATAAAATACTTTCTCAAAAGAAAAGACTCCGATTGTAAGACATTTTCCCAGAATCTGAGATTCTGAAACATATAAGAAAAATAATTCACATTCTGAGACCTTTTAAAAAAGAAAACAGTATAAAAAAGTCATAGATTCTAAAATCTTTTTCCTAAAGAAAAACTCTGAGAAAATTTTCCTATAGAAAAAGTCTAAGATTTTTAGACATTTTTCCTATAGAAAAATTTTCTAATTCTGAGGCATTTTTCCTATAGAAAGTCTCAGATTCTTATAGAAAACGTCTCAGATTCTTTGACATTTTTCCTACAGAAAATGTCTCAGATTCTCAGACATTTTTTCTTCAGAAAATTTCTTAGATTCTGAGACATTTTTCCTATCGAGAAAGTCTCAGATGCTTTAACACTTTTCCTATAGAAAAAGTCTTAAATTCTTAGACATTTTCCTATAGAACAAGTCTCAGATTCTGAGACATTTTGCTATAGGAAATTGGCAGATTCTGAAACATTTTTCATAAAGAAAAAGCCTCAGACTCTGAGACATTTTTCCTAAAGAAAGTCTCAGATTTTGAAATATTTTTCCCATAGAAAAATAAAAGTCTCAGATTTGGAGCATTTTCCTATACAAAAAGTCTCAGCTTGTGTCTCTGAGACATTTTTCCTATACACAAAATCTTAGTTTTGAGATAATTTTCCTTAAGAAAAATTCGTTGAATCTGAGACATATTTGGTAAAAAAAAGTATAAGATTCTGAGAAAATTTTTCTTGATTGTAAGAAAAATTCTCAGATTCAGAGACATTATTCCTATAGAAAGTTCTCAGATTCTGAAATATTTTTTATATAGAAAAGAATTTTTTATAGAAAAAGTCCCAGATGCTGAGACATTTTTTCTATAGAAAGTCTTAGATTCTGAGAAAAAGGCTAATATCTTAAGACATTATTCTTATAGAAAAAGTCTTAGATTCTCAGACATTTTTCTTATTGAAAGTTTAAGATTCTGAGACATTTTTTAATGAAATAGGCTCGTTCTGACACATTTTTCTAAAAGACAAAGACGCATTATAATATTTGACTATAATTTACTTACAATTAGATCCATTTTTTGTGTACATAAAGCTTCAGGTTCTAAGATATTTTTTCATTAGAATCTTAAATTGAAAAGTTTCAAATTCTAAGAAAAAATTTTCAGATTTTGAGATTATTTTAACAGAAAAATTTTCAATTTCAAAACATTTTTCTTCTTAAAATTTTGGATTTTTGTTTTTTGAATTTTCTTAAGAAGTTTTTTAATATCGTACTTGTTATTTGATACCAAATCCTGAAATTTGTGAAATATTTCGGGTGTATACGCCACTGAAACTCATAAAGTATTTTTACCTCCTAAACACGAATCTGACATCAGAAAAATCAAGTCGCCTTTTCGAGATATAGGCATTTTCAATTTTTGTGGACCAAGCCCTTAAAACCGAGAAATTTGTAAATATTGGAAAAGCGTATGTTAAAGTTATTCATATTTTTTTTATTCGAACTCCCAATAAAATAATCTAACTTTTGCAAAAAAAAAACGGACTCGATACGATCAGGGATACCATCAGGACATGTAAGGAAGTCGAAAATAAAATGCCTATAACTCGAAAAGATGATTCGATAAAATTTTTCTGGTGACAGATTCGTGTTTAGGAGGCCAAAATATTTTAGGAATTTTTTTAATTTTTTAGTTTTACCAAAAAACCCATAAAAATTGGTACGAAGAAATGTATGAAAAAAAATATGCAGATTTGATTCAAAATTTTGGCCTCTTTTACAAATACTTCTGGATATACTTAATGCATGGACGTATTTTGGATTGGAAAATTTTAAAAAATGTAAAAACTTCAACACATGAAACAAGTAACAAACAAAAGTTTTTTTTTAGTATTGTAAATATTTTGGTTTTTGAAGAAAAGTTTTACATATTCTTTTATAAAAACTCCTGATTTTGAGTAAATTTTCGTTTTTAAAAATTCATTTATATCGAAATGTCTGTAAAATATGTATCGAAAACACATTATATTGGTTTAATTTAATGAAAATTATGCATCAGGATCATGAAAACAGTTTTCTAAATAAAACTTTTCATATTAGTTTTTAATTTTCAATCTAGAACTTTTTCAAAATTTAGGTTTGAATTGAAAAACCGAAGTTTTGAAAATTTAATAATGCCAGAAAAATGTTAAACGATTAAAATATTTGGTCAGATAATTTGGAATCAGGAGTCCTAAATCTTCTGGTTCATATAATTTAAATTTGAAATTTATCACAAATAGTACATATTTAAAACCTTTTTACTTTTAGGTTACATATTGTTTCTAGGAACGGTTTTTTATAGAAAAAATACCTCAGAATCTAAGGATTTAAAGACATTTTTGCTATAGAAAATTTCAAAGATTTTGAAAAATTCTTCTCTAGAAAAATTCACAAATTCTGAGGCATTTTTTATGTTGGTGGTATAGAAAAATGCTGTAATATCTAGAAATTTTTTTATTACATTGTGATTAAAAAAAAATGAGTTGCCCCCCCCCCCCCCTTTCAAATTCCTGGATACGTCGCTGACTTAATGGATTTTGGATTTTAGCCCCAGGTTCTCTTTATTGGAATGTCAACATTAAATATCTGCTTTGAACAGGAAGTTTCTTGCAAAATTCGGATACTTATAAGGACATAACCAAAAAAGGACATTTTGAACTTCCATTTAATGTCCCCAGCAAAAACTTCCATTACCAAGTTATTAACTTGGGGGCTTATAACGAAAATGAGTAACAAGTTACGTCCCAATTTCATTCTTAATTACTTTAACAAGGCGATGTCATTGGAGGCAAGGCCTTCTTTGTTCGCTTACGAAAATTCTAAACAATAATAGCCTAGCTCGCTTACAAAAAGTTGAAAAGGTGACTGCATTGTTTGTGTAGTTGCTCTTATTAAATGAGAGAAAATAAATTAAGAGTAAAATTGTTTTTTATATATTTTTATGAAACTTAACTTGTTTTTAATCCAATTGGGAATGGGTACTCATTACCTAGGTTTTGCTGGGGTCCTGATGGTATCCTTGATCGTATCGAGTCCGGTAATTTAGGTAATTTTATTGGGAATTCGAATAAAAAAAATATGAATAACTTTAACATATACTTTTCCAATCTTAAAAATGTTTGTCTGTTTTGAGGGCTTGGTTCGCAAAATTGAAAATGCATATACATATCTCGAGAAGGCGATCTGATACAACTTTTCTGATGACAAATTCGTGTTTAATAGGCCAAAATACTTCGGAAATTTTACTTTAGAAGTCTTTGCAAAAAAAAGTTGATTTTTGTAGAGTAGTGTTATTTAAAATCCGGTCTCCAAACTTTTCCATTTGGAAACTCGTAGCTGATGATCCCGATATGATAGCGACTTTAATATAAGTCGAGGGTAAAGCTTAAACATTACTCTTTAAGATGCAGAATTAATTTCATTAATCCTTTGTACACCAATTGTCTTTTAATCATGTCTCAGTGTCCCAGTATCAAAAAAAAAGGTTTTGGGGGAAGGATGCTCCAACGGTTAAAGCGACTGAACAAATTGGTTATACATCAATGTTTAAGCTTTACCCTTGACTTTTTTGTAAGTCGTCAGCACATCAAGTTTATCCGCTATGAGTTGTCAAATATGTCCGAAAACGCGATTTTTTGAATTTCAAATTTCTGAAAAACCTGATGTAATGAAAAAGTTTGGAGGCCGAATTTGTGAACAGGAGAATAATTGTGATTATGTGTATAAGATGGCGTTCTATTCGCATAAAGTTGTTTTTCATATAGTTTGTACATCATGGTAAGACAATTTGTTAAGGCGACTGACCAAATGAGTTCCGCATCCTTAAGAGCAATGTAAAAGATTTACCCTCGACTTATTTTTAACATCGGGTTTATCCGCTATGAGTTGTCAAAACTGCCCAAAACGAAAATTTTTTAACTTTGACGTCAATTTTCTCAAAAATCTGACGTGATGGAAAAGTTTGGAGACCAGTTTTGTTATCACTAGAACAGTTGCAAATAACTGTGTAAATTCGAGTCCCAGTCGCATCAATTTTTTTTTCTTCAAAATGTTCAGTAGTGTTACCTGTCCATCAAAAAATTAAAAGTTAAAATATTTTAATCGGTTACAGAATTTTGGCAAATAAAACATGATTTTTAGCTACTGTGCACCGTACAAAATAAGGTATACGCCTCTTATACAGTTTCCAAGTCATTAAATTAATAGTTCACCAACTTCAAATGCGTATAAAAAATATATAGCCGTAAACTATAAAAAGCCTTGAGGGTTTTGTTATGAAAATTTGCTTTTAGTTTCATACCAATTCGATTTTGGTTGCTACACTGTGCTACGAATCCTGAGTCTGTTCAAACGAAGACTGGAAAAAGAACACTTATTTTACTGTTCAACAAATTTTGGGTCTTCAATTTGAGCCTTAGTGGCTTCAACGCCATAAGAAAGTAGACCATCAAATAAATGGTGAGGAAAATATTTGTAGAACATTTTAACCCTTAAAATGGACGTTTTATTAGACTTCTGTGTTTAGTTTTTGGAAAAGGACTAAAATGACCTCTAAAATGGCAGTTAGTGGACTAATGTGTTCTAAGAAAACAACCGCTATACAATTTCACTGAAGACATCAAGCCATATTTTGAAGCTCAGATGTGTTTTTTTACAGATTTTATTAACGTTTTCCAAACGCCGTAAAAAAAACTTCTGTGGGTCAAAAAAGAGAAATCCGAACTGACTTTTCAAAACCCGTTTATGATTTTGTCTATTTGATGGTCTACTTTTATATGGCGTAGAAGCCATTGAGTCTCATTGTTCTTGTTGCACAGTGTTATATGACATGTTTACTGAACACAGCCATATTAAAGAAAACGAGACCTTGAAGGCCTGAATTGGTAAATGAGTTGAAGAAAACAAGAAAATGTTTGACAGATACAACAACAAAATACATGGTGGCTCGTTTTTCTCATTTTCTCATTTTCTTGGTTTCTTCTTTTCTACATAGAAAATTTCTTCGACTTGATACTTGAGCAGGTGGGATCCAGCTCTTGGGTTTGGGAGAGGGGCGGAATTTTTTTTATTTTTCTAACATTTTTTTAGCAGGGAACTTCAGGTAGGATTTGAATCATTAGTTAAGGTTTTTAGTGTTCAACTGTTGTTTATTATAATTTTTTCTATAGAAACATTTTTAAATTTTAAAAATTTATTCCTATAAAGAAAACTTAAGAAGTGTTTGATATTTTGAAAAATGTCTCTTTAAGAAATGTTTAGGTTCTAAAGCATTTTTCTGACAGCAAAATACCAAGATTTTGACACAATTTTCCAATAAAAAATATGACAAGTTTGAGATATGTTTATTCAAAAAAAGTTTTCTGATTTTAAAATTTTTCTGGGTCATTTGCTTCAAGAAAGTTTATGATTCTGAGACCTTATCCCAATAGAAAAATTCTGAGGTTCTGAAAAGCTGACAGAAAAGCTTTAAAATTTATACAAACATTCTCAAATTCTGATATACTTCTTTCACCGAAAAATTCCTATATTTAGAAAAAAAAATCGTAAAGAAAAATTTTCAGATTTAGTGAGTTTTTCCCCATAGAAAACTTCTTATAAGAAGTTCTGAAATATTTTTTTTTATTCTACTTTTCTACAGAAAATGTCTAGGATATTAAAACGAACACAAAAAGTTTTAGGGTTCGAAAAACTCTTCCATAGAAAGTACATAAGATTTGAAAAATTTAAGACTTTAATGCTGTTTAAATTTTTTGAGGCAATTTCCTAGATTCTGATACATTTTTCTATAGAAAAAGTATAGTATTCTGAGACACTTTTTCTTATAAAAAGACTGAGATTTTTAAGCATTTTTCAAGACTGTTTTCATAAGGGAATCGAAGAAATTTTTCCTGAAAAAATACCTTAGATTCTGAGACATTTTTCTAAAAGAAAAGGTCTTTGGTTCTTAGGCATTTTTTCTAAAGAAAGTCTAAGAGCCTGAGTCTCAGAGGTGTTTCCTACAGAAAACGTCTAATATACTGAGAAATTGTCTAAATAAAAAAAATCTCAGAATCTTACAAGGGAAGTATCTCAACCCTTATGAACCGATTTGCCCGAAACTTAAAATATATATCAAAGAGACAATTCTAAGGTTGGGGTGTCTCGGCTTATCGGCCATATCGGGGATTTAGGGGTTCAAAACATGGGTCAAAAAATGTCGAAAAAATTGTTTTTTGAATTTTTCAGCCATTTCTTTTTAAGAAACTATATGATGTTTTCATATGAGAAGAAAAGTTTTTTTAATGCCTATCCAATGGTGGCATAACCTTGTAAAAATTCGGCTTCATTAAATATTTTTTTCCGGAAAATGTGTAAATTTTGTGGGGTACTTATGTGAAGACATAGACCTACGATATCCACATGGATAAGAAATAGTCTTTATTAAATTTAAGTCGACCCGTATTTTTGCCCTAGATGATATTCCTGTTAGTTCGGAAGTTATCAAAATTTTCCCGAAGGTCCACATGGTTTCATAAGGGGACAATGAAATTTTTAAACACCGATATGGCCGATAAGCCGAGACACCCCAACCTTAAAATCGTCTCTTAAATATATATTTTAAGTTTCAGGCAAATCGGTTCATAAGGTTTGAGATACTTCCCTTGTAAGACCTTTTCTCAGATTCTGGGATATTTTTTCATAAAATTCTCAGAATCTAATGCATGTTTTTTATAAAAAAAAGTCTTAGCTTCTGAATTATTTTTCCTATCGAAAAAGGAACCTCACAAATTCTGTGACATTTTTGCCATCGAAAAATCTAAAATTTTCTTTCTAGTATTCTAAGCCTTTTTTTATAGGAAAGCTCTTAGCTTTTCCTTTTAAAAAGTCTTAGATTCTGAGACTAGTTTCAAATAGAAATAATCTTAGATTCTGAGACATTTTTCCAAAGGAAAAACAAAATTTTTATATATTAAAAAATTTCAAATTCCTAGACATTTTTCCTATAAAAAAATCACAGATTCTGTGTAATTTTTCCTAAAGAAAAATCTCAGATTCTATTATATTTTTTTTATAAAAAAACCTCAAAATTTATAAAAAAAAAGTACCCGATTATTTCTATAGAAAACTTCTCAGATTCTATTAAAGTTTTTCTATAAAAAAATATAAATTTTTTTTTCTTATTTTTCCTATAGAAATTTTTTTTTTAATTTTACTTTTTTAACTATTAAAATTTTTAGATTTTTTTTCTAAAGAAAAATTTTGAGATTCTTGAAAATTAAAAAAAAAAATCTCACATGATTTATTATCTTTCTTTTTACCCAGGAGAATTGGCAGATATTCAATATAAAAATTCTCAGATTTTTCCTATAGAAAAATTGATTTTTCATATCGAAATTGTCAAAATTAAAAGATTTTTCCTAAAAAAAAACTCTCAACTTTTTCCTACGGAAAAATTCATAAATTTTTCATCTAGAAAATTTGCCAAATTTTTCGTTTAGACAAATTACCAAATTTTTCGTCTAGAAAATTTTCCAAATATTTTGTCTAGAAAAATTCTGGTATTTTTTTTCCTTCCCCTCCGTTGTTCACTCTTTAGTGGACAAAATCGGTAGAAAGTTTTCTTGTAGGAAATTTTCTCAAAAGTTTTCTATCAAGGCACTGTGGGCCAGGATTTCCATTTTTTGGCCAATAAGGTCTGTAAGGCAACACATATTTAAAAATATTTTTTCGGTATGTCGACATCTTGAATTTTGTTCGCCTATAATATCTTTTTATTATAGCTCAAAGTTTTTTTTTTGCATGAGGTTAAAGTCAAAGTTTGAGAATTTTTTTATGTTTTTTATTTATGAAACAAATAATTTTTTTTTGTACTTCAACACAATATTTTTTCAAATTTTTGGCGAATTTCTCCTAAAGACATACCTGTTTGTCCAACACATGAGATAAACTGCCAAAAAGTATGGTATAAGCTTATTTAAAAAAAAAAAATAATGGAAATTCATAGTTTTGTTGAAATCCGCCTTTTTTCAACACCAAAGTCCAAAAAAGTCCAAACGATATTGACAAACCTCGAATTACGATATGTCTCTGACAATGTATTCTATTCACATTTTTGCGACCCTGTGCGACCGTTCATAAACTTTTGATCTAGAGGCAATAAACCAAAACATGACGTTTAGAAATGCCCTAAAATGGAACTTCAAAATTTTTTTTGGATATTTTTGTTTCTATTGATTTCTAATAAAAAATGTCCCACTTTGACAACATTGGCGTGATAAGTGGTGATGGGCACGTGAGTGAATTTTGACTCACGTTGACTCACGCTCACGCAAAAAAAAAAACATAATTTACTGAATCGTTTTTTTTTTCTCACACTTATTCACTATTTACGTGAGTAAACAAAACACCACTCACGTGTGACTCACGCTCACTCGTAACTCACGCTAAACATTTAAAACACGAAAACAATTTTAAAAACTGAATCAATACAATTAAATAATTTTGACTCACGCAAAAAAATTTCACTCACTACGAATCACTCACGAAAAAAATTGTCTCACTCACTTCTCACTCACGAACAAAAAATTTGAATCACGCTCACTTTCGATCACGCGTAATTCACGTGACCAGCGTCCATATCTAGTGCTAAACATTAAAGCTGGTAACGCATTTAAGCGGGCATATTTTGGCAATAGCATTTTTAATATTTTTTACGAAATTGTAAGTTATTTGTACATTTAGGATGGCAAAACTAATTGGAAATAAAAAAGTTCTCTCTTAAATAAGCCACTGAATATATGAACTTTTTGACGCATTTAAAAGAGAAGTATTTTATTAAAATCTTCTGATAAAAGCAAAAAGAGGGATTTATAAAAACTTAGAAATCCAAGCATTGTACATTTTATTATAAAGCTATGTCCCAAATTTTGGATCCGCTATTTTGATTTCAAAAAATCTGAGTTCGTATTCGTGTTGCGCAATCATTTCCTAGTAATATTTTGAAACATTAATCAATAATTTAAATATCTTGTCCGCCATATTGGATATTGCTATTTTGAATATTTGATTCTAAAATCATATTTTGCATTCCAAAAACCATCAAAATTAGACAACATAGAAAAAACATAATATTTTATTTGACGCCATATTGGATCCGCCATTTTGAATTTAAAAACTCGGAGCCCATATTCGTAATTACCGACCCTAAGTACATCAAAAATTACTAATTTAAGTACAATTAGCTAAGAATTACAAAAGCATATTCGCCATATTGGATCCGCCATTTTGAATTTCAAATCTTTAATTCCAAAATCAGTTTTAGCATCCGAAAACCCATTAAAATCGAAGTTTTTGGACAAAAGAGACAACATATAAAAAATCTTAAATTTGAATTTGTCGCCATATTGGATCCGCCATTTTGAATATTAAAAGTCTGAGCTCATATTCGTTATTAACGACCCCAAATACATCGATAATGATTATATTAAACACAATAAACAAATAATTAAAAAATCATGTCCGCCATTTTGGATCCGCCATTTTGAATTTTGAAATTTTTTTTTCCATAATCGTGATCAGCGATCCTTTAACACCCATATGCAATACTTTTTTGACATATAGGTTAAGCGGTCTATTTATGGCCAAAATTCAGGGAAGCTGGCCCACAGTGCAAGGGTGAAAACCGCTATAGAGTTTATGTGCTGATATTTTTATCCGATCTCTTTTATGATCCTTACAAATGTGGGACAAGGATCTGTTTCCCTCCCCTTAGTGTTATTACTCGACACTTAAAAAAAATACTTATTCTAAAAATTATTTTATTTGTATCAATTTATTGTAAAATTTTGAATCGGGATAAATTTTCAATATTAATAGATTTTCTTGGCCTTTTTTATTTAAATAAAAAAAATTAAATTGGAGTCTTTTTTTATTCATATATCTCGTTTTTTTTTATTATTATTCCCACAATTGTCAGCAAAAGCGATTAAACTCATTCATAAAATTAAATTTCACTACATTTTAATAATTATTTTATACTGGATCTATGGTTTTTCACACATACAAACTATAAATTCTTATGAAATGTTCAGTTTAAAATTTTAATAGTTTTGTTTGTAGTTGTTATTAATGATTGCATTCTCTGAGTTTATAATTAAACAGAAGCACCCAGTTTTTTTTTGTGTTCGTTCGTAGTCGTTGTCATTTATAAATGTACAAATTGTTTCTAAATATGGACATCTATTATTGTATTAATTCTGAAGCTGCACAATGGGGAAGCATGAAAAATGTTATGAAAATTAATCAGACATGACAAAAGAATTTAAAATTTTCAAAACAGAGATATTCCCAAAGCTTTAAACCAATATTACACTATTTAAAAAGAAATTAAATCTTGCCTTATATGGCTCAATGCAGAACTCATTTAGTTTGAGATCTAGCAGATCTGATCAGGTACAATAAATTATAATTGGATATAAACAGATCAGAACATGGGACGATAAATGGAAATTCTAAGATATTGTATTTTGACATCCGACAAATCAGAGAGATCTACAGATGCCTATCATAACGACGCTAGAAAGCGCCGGGCAATGGTAGATAAAGTATTAGATAGTTTTCAACTCCTCCTTATCCATACAGCTCCGACAGAAGTCATTTGACTGAACTTTTAGAAGTTTCTCACAGTTCAAGTTTTGAATGTACATCTTTTTAGGATCGCGCTATGGTCACAATCGTTGCCTTCTATTGTTGTATGCTTTTGAACTATAGACCTTCAAAATAAAATACCATAACTATAGAATAATAAATAATAAAATTTCGAATGTCCTATGTACCCGACTTTGAAACCTCCAGCGCAGTTACCAAAAATGTATGAAGTCTATAAAAATTAAATTGTAATGGTTGATTTATTTCCCATTCTTTTTATTTTGCCCCACTGTGTGATGTTGGATATATCCATGACAATCCAAACAAAAAACATTTCAAAACACTTGCATTGCTGCTTCTTTATATCAATCGCTAATATCATTCAGTACTTTATGTTGCATGTATCTCAGTACCAGTAATTAATGGAACATTTGAGTTAATTTTTTTTTTAAATTTTAAATCATGCAAAAGTTCGAAAATGTCAAACTGACCATATTGTGCATTGAGCGTGAGAAAATAATTTTCATTAAATTCAAACAAATCTTAGAATCGAGAAGTTAAAATTATGAAACTACAAAAAAATATATGAAGACAAATGAAGGAGATAAATTTTTATTGATTTTTGTAGTTTATTAGTGTCGTTGGTTGCAAGGACTACACTGGAAAAATCGAAGAATAAATATTTTAATAGAATCTTTGTATAATTTTTCATCAGAAAACGGTCTAAGCACGACAGCATATGCAAATGTTTTCTCGAGTCTCCAATTCGGACCTGAGAGAGCCAAGAACCTTAGGGGTTTCTTAAATAATATGTTGAATTTCAGAACGTTATAAAGAGAAACGTGTGGAAAATGTTAAGTTTGCTTTTGGTGTCAAACTGCCGGCAGCGGTAGCGATAAAACGTTTACTCGAATTTACGAATTTATTCATACTGCATGATCGAAATTTAAAATAATTTCACGCATATAGTAAAATTTTGCTAACTATCGACTCCGATAACTAAGTTAACTCCTCTGTTATATGAAATCGTCAAAGGGCCCTGCTTTGGCAACGGATATCCATTATGTGGGTACATATGGGCTGCGTGTTGCAACAGCGGCCATCCGAATAAAACCTACATTTAATTGAAGCACCGTCCTAGACCGTAGTACTAAAGGCGACAGTCTGAAGTCGTGGACAGGAGAGTAATAGTAGACAAATATATACCGACAGTCCGCAACGCCCATTTTTGATTCGAATTCTAGTCCAGTTCTTAGATGGAATTTTTCCAACTATAGATGCCACCAGTCATTCTGTTATGTAGTTGTCATGTAGTCTCAAATGCTGACGATGTCGCGAACGGTAAAGGGAAAGCATCTGCAAACATTGAGGGTCGTTCTTCAGGGTTCTTTGAAAGATCTGTCTAAATGGGCAAGAGGCTGTGATCTGGAAATTAATCCAAGTAAAACAAAACTTGTCTTTTTTCAAAGAAAAATAAGATTCCTGCTTTTGATCCTATTTCTATAAATGGCACTAAAATCACCTACTCAGATGGAGCCAGGTATCTTGCAGTATTTCTAGATAGGAAGTTGAATTTCAGGCGTAATATTGAGCAACGGGTGAGAAAAACATCCATTGATTTATATCCCTGGTAAAGAGCCATTGGAAACCGATAGAGCTTCAGCTCTAAAGTCGTTCATTTATACAGCGGTATTGCGTCCAATTCTACTGTATGGAATCATTGTCTGGTGGCCTGTTTTAGAGACAAAAGGGAACTGTGTCTTTATCACGAAGGTGCAGAGAATGGCATCGATGTGCATCACTGGTGCTCTTCTTACTACACCTACGGCTGCATAAGAAATTATTAGTGTCCGACCGAATACACCTTTTTTGGCCGAAGCCGAAGCCAAATATTCGGCCTAATTTTCACTATTCGGCCAAACCGAAGCCGAAGCCGAATATTAAAAAAAAATGTTTTTAGTTGCAAAAACACTTAGTAAAATGTTTTTGTGGCTTACTAATGTGATTCAAAGTTAGTTTAGTGTGTTTTTCAACACGTGAGCATAGGGTTACCAGATTTGAAATAGGGAATAACAGTACATTTGGTCTCAAAAAACAGTACATTGCAAATAAAAACAGTACTTTTTTAAAAGTCTTATTTTATATCAAACTACAAAAACTTAGCCCTTTTACCCTGATTTCAAACATATTTCAGCCAAATCGAGTATAAAAGATTGTTTACAGAACTGGGGAACATTTTAGGTAAACCGTCTCAAATTTAGTCTATTTTTTTATCAGTGTTGAAAAAATTGTGATTGACTTTTTGGAGCATTTGTCTTACCCAGGAAAATTTTTCAGAACCGATTCTGACAACACTTGTTCTAGAACAGGTTCTTCGGTAACCAAACACCATTACACTTTAATTATTCAGAACAAGTTAAGTGTAAATTATTGTGAAGCTGTTCTCTGCAATCAAAGTTTCATAACATTTTGGTTCTCAGGAATTGAAAAAAAAATTATGTGTCAAAAAAATTAAAAAATAAATATCAATTTATTTTTGTTAACCAAGCAAAAACACGAAATTCTACTAAAATAGCAGGATATAATCGTGAAAATTGCTGAAAAAAAGGTGAGTAAATTAAAATTTTCATTGTCTGAGTCGGGTCAAATACTAACAATATTATGTTTTTTATTTTTGTTTGCAGAAAATCCATGTTCTGTTTTTTTTTATTGTAAGGCCCAAAATGCAAGTTTGGAGGCGAAAAAGGATAAATACGTGTTTAAAAAATGTAAATATTCCATGTTCTATATGATTGTCTTTATCTTTGTTTAATAAATTAATGCAATTCAAAATATTTCTTTAATTCTCATTTCTGTTCCAAATTTCACTTCTAGAACCGATTCCGAGGAACAAAAATATGTTCTAATTTTGCTTACAAACACCTGTTGTTTTTGGGACAATCCCTTTGTAAAGAGAATCGGTGTTGCACAAGAACAGGTTCTAGGGAAGTATAAGTTGTTCCACAATCGGTTCTTTGCAACCGAAAATTTTGCTGGGTAGTTGCTTTCGCTTTACTAAAACGCCGTTCTTCCTATCAAAAACACATGAAAAACCCCATAAAACAGTGTTTTAATTAAAACACAACTTAAAAAGCAAACGCGAAAACGGTATTATTGCACTCAAACAAAGGCCTAACTATATTTTGGGAAAATATTTTTTTCCACAATTTAGTAAAATTAAATAAAAATTTTGGAAATTTCTTTGACATAATTTGCAACCAATCATCATATTTATCTTTTTAGAATTGAAATGAAGTTTTTTTCTTCAGGTTTAGTAAATTTTATGCTATTTGAGGAAAATTATTTTTTCAAAAAACTCTTTCTAAAAATTCAAAAACTAAGCCAGAAAGATTTTTTACGGTACAATGGACTATTTTAAGCGCCATGGACTAGCCTAGCTTTCTTTTAGGCTTGTACAACTCACCTTCAACTCAAAGCCAGAAAGAGCAAAAAAGTGTTTATTTCCGGTTCTAAGAATCTCTAAAGGATCTCCAGTCCTCTTTCAATGTATGGACTCCTCAATTTGAATTTAAAAATTTAGGCATTCCCACAAAATTTAAAAATGCTCAAAATTAAGAAATGCCAAATACATTTTTGTAGCTCTTTACACGACCGTATTAATCCCTCCATGTAATAATTTTCTAGTTATCCCGTTCGGAATCTAAGACCCTTAAAATTCCCGTATCCTAAAAACTAAGCAAGGCAGAGCAAAAAGAACAAAAATGTTGGATCAAAATCTATGACGATCCTTAACAGACCTATTGGGACTGGGCTTAAGGTGGTCTGAACCCATGGGTTCCGAACCCAATGGAGTCTGCCCGCAATCGGAACTTTAAATGGGATTAACTCAATAAAATAAATTTTTTCCATTTTCTACTTTTTTCTTTTTCTTATTTTTCAGAAAAATTTAGATAAAAAGAAGGAAAACATGGCAATGGAGCTAAATCATTATAGAATTTAGTTAAGTTTCCCATTTTTTAAATAATTTTTCTTTTTGAGTGTGGTATAAAATTTAATTGCATTTAGCTCCTTGTTAAGAATTGGATTAAAATTTTTGTCGAATATGAAACATTTTTTGAAAAATAAAAAAACAGTACACGCTTTAAAAAACAGTACTTTTGCGTACTGTTTTAGGTGGTGTGTATAAAACAGTACTTTTTATAAAAAACAGTACATGTACTGTTTAAAACAGTACGAATGGCAACCCTACGTGAGCACAAATATTATACAATTATTCGCTATTCGGCCTATTCGGCAAAATTGTGGCCGAAGCCGAATAGTGGCCGAATAGTGCTTTTTGGCCGAAGCCGAAGCCGAATATTCGGTCGGACACTAGAAATTATACTGCACCTGATACCATTGGACATATTGGGTAGGCTGTATGCGGCTACGGCTGCAATTCGTCTTAATAGCACAATGCAATGAAGGAGCAGCGATTGGGGCCATTGCGCGATCTTGAAGAAGATAACAATAGCCTTTTTGAGCGCCACTTCACCATTATGATACTATCCAGGGAGTCTTGCATGTGGGCAATTCCGGTTAGTGTAGCCTCCATAAATTTTTACACGAACGGATCGAGGATGCACGAACACATGGGCTTTGGAGTCTATTCGGAGGAGCTTGGGTTGAGCCTGGCTTGAAGATTGCCGGCTCATTGCAGTGTTTACCAGACAGAGATGCTGGTAATAAAGGAGGTGGCTGACTGGTTGAGCTGCAATGTATTGTCTACAACTGCAGTCAAGATCTATTCTGACAGTCAAGCCGCGGTCAAGTCCCTGGAGTCAATGTTTTTGAAAACAAGATCTGCCCTTAACTGCCGCACGTCTTTAAATGAGATGGCCAAGCAGTTTGATATACCACTCATATGGGTACCAGGGCACAGAGTTATTCCAGGGAATTGCTAAGCCGATGACCTTTGCAAGACTGGGAACTACCTTACAGGTTCCAACAGAATTGGAATGTGTTGGTATGCCTCTTGAAACTTGCAAGCGAAACCTATTGCTTTGTTTTGCGAAGGAGACTAATCAAAGATGGGCGCATGGATTGACGTGTGAGACAACACGACTGATTTGGCCTTCTCTTAATCAGAGGCGTACAAGTGAGCTGATATCGCTTCCAATAGGAGATATTTCGACCGTGGTTGCTATAATTACCAGACACTGTCTTATAGGGAAGCACGCAGAGCGGTTAAATGTACCGTAGAATGACTCTTGACGGAGTTGCATGGATGAAGAGGAGATGGAAACTATAGGGCACTTACTCTGCAATTGCCCGGCACTTTCTAGTCAGAGACTTGCATCACTGGGATCTAGGGAACTGTATGATCTTTCTTATTTATCGGAAGTCAAAATTCAATATCTAAGGAGTTTCATAAGAAGCTCAAATTGGTTTAACGACAGGTAAGTATGTTAACCTATTACAGTCCCGTGGTATCACAATGGAACTTATAGTCTGCGTGTGTTGACGTAAAACGTCAGCAGTCATTTACAACCTAACCTATGTATCGCAGGGGGTTGGACCACTTAAGGGAATTTTTAAGGCGATGATCATCTAAGCTCCAACTGCTCCCTGTTGGAATGGCTCTAGAAACTTGCAAACTCTAACTGTGCTTGTTTCGATATTAAGAGTAGCCAAAGATGGGACGTATTAAATCGGCTACGGAAAGTCTTATACTGATCAGGTGCACATCATTCACTCATAAGAGGAGTAAAAGATCCGATTTAAACTTTAATATTTGCAACAGAACGCAATTAAAATATTTGAACCAAAGCCGCATATATTTTGTGCACACACGTTTTGTCCCATTTTCGTTTCTTTTTTAATTTGCAATCAAAAATGTTTGAAAGATATTTTCTAAAGTCTTTTGACCTAATGACAAAACCGTTGTCAAAACAATTTTATGTAATTCATATCCAGAAAAATTCCACCCTGTTCCTGTCGAAGTTTTTGTTAACGTTATTTACTAATCGCATGAAAAAAGGTGTTTCACGCCATACCTCCGATCCGCCGCTTTTCCTGTCTTTCCCCTTCAAGTCAGAGTTGGAAAACCATTTAAGATATGTCAATTTCTTTCAGTGCATTTTCATTTTCAAAAAGAAATCGTGTCAATTACATAGATGTTATTGTTCTCCTTTAAACCAGCCAATCATGATGAAAACCCTTTTGCAGTCCGGAACGGACAAATCATACAATCTACAAATGACAAACAATACATTCCCACACACAAAACTTGTTTACACAAGAAACTTTAAAGAGTGAGAATATCATGCTTTGTCACCCATTTCATTATCATTCATTAACAGAAGATAGCAGTGCACAGTACGACAATTAACTGTGAGAGTATGAATATATTGAGTGTGTGTGTTGTGTGAAGATTAATTGAATTTAATTGATTTGCCAAACCAGACTAAATTGGCCAGTAGTGTAGTGTCTACAGATTGAGAATAACAACATCCAGCACTTGTACTATTTGTATAAAAAGTATTAATTCTTACAACAGGGCGGATAAGATGGTACAATTGTGTATATTGTGAAATCTTTAGTTCAGAGATACTTTTGGAAGAATTACAAAACAAAAACTTAATTAACTTGTGAGGAATCAATCCGTTGCACAGTGCCACATTTAGCCAATCTAGCACGACAAAAATCAAAAAAAAAAAGTTCCCCGATTTTCATGATATGTTTGTATGTATTATAGAACATTCCTAATAGCACGGAAATAATCATATAAGATCGATAATTCTGTTCGTTACTAACAGGTGGGTGCATAAAGTTGCATCTTGTAAAATCCTGTAACTAGTGTACATTATTTCGCATAAATTAAGTCTAGTTTAAACTGTTGTAACTTTTGAATAAAAAGAGATATTTATCCACTCTTTTTTGGTAATTTTAAAGGATATTTAAATGCTTTAAGTCATATCTCTTCTTTTTTTTTTAACAAATTTTTCTATTTTTTATTAAATTTTTAACAAAATACAAATTTTTGAAAAGAAAATTATATATATTTTTTTTTTGATGGAATAGAACTTTTGTGTTTGGTCCGTATTGGTCGCCGGACTTTTTCAGATATATTGACCAATATCCATAGTACTTATTTCAACGGCTAACTTTTGCGACCGTCTGCGACGCCGACTACAGTGGGGCGATATGTAAACCTTGTTTTTACATATTTTTTAAACATATTTTAAAAAAGTGGGCGTGGCAGTTGTCTGACCGCCCCCTTTTTTTGTGATATTACTTCTATAGTCATTGAGAGTATATATACCAAATTTAAAGAAATTATAACCAAAATTACAAATTTAAAAAAAATGGGCGTGGCCCTTAACCGGCCTCCCACATTTTTCATAATGTTATTTTCGAAGTCAAAACGAACATTTATACCGAATTTCAAGTCAATATAATTAAAATTGGATTTTTGTCGTCCTAGATTGGCCAAATGTGGCACTGTGCGTTGTGTGGAGATAGTTTTCGGGGATAGGAACGCGACTTAAAAGTAGGGCTAGTTTTTAACTGCAAATGCATACAAGCCAAAGCAAGTTTCATTTAGAAGACCAACTGAAACCAACTTCATCCAATACTTACAGTCCGATCCAATTGTCTCGAGATTTATGGTGCCTTTGCCAACTGGAATTCATCAAGTCAACCGGTCACATATTTATGCACTGATTTGGTTAATAAGGTTTGGTTTAACAAGACCAAAATAAAAGTAAGGCTGGTAAATGGCGGCCATACTCGGAATAGTCCATTGTACTGGACCCAGAAAAGGAAATTGAAGGAAAGTGGTAAGAAAAGAGAAAGAAGCTGAAAGGTGCTTACCCAAAATTTCTCAGTTGCCTTAACAAATTGCCAGACGAGGAAAGTTAAACATGACAAAGAAAGTCAACTAGTGGATTTTTAAATCAAGAACAAAATCCGGTCTCAGGTTACGTTATGTTGTTAGTGGCTGTTAACATATATACTCTGAAGTCCGTTGTGATACCACGGGACGGTAATGGAGTTCCCCTACTAGTACCTGCCGTTAAACCAATTTGAAATATGGAAGAATGAGATCAATATGAGCCGTATGTCAAACTGCTTGGCCATCTCATTTAAAGATGGGCGGCAGTTAAGGGCAGATTTTGTTGTCAGCATCTCTGCCTGATCTGGCAATCACCGAGCCAGGCTCAACCTCAGCTCCTCCAAAAAGACTCCAAAGCCCACTAGTTCGTGTAGCTTCGATGCATCAGTGTAGAAATTTATAGAGGATTCACTACCCGAAATTGCCGTATGCTGCCTACCCAATATCAGGTGAAGGAGGATTTCTGATTCACATCGTCGGTGTAGTGCAAACAACTTTGGTGATACACATCGACGCTATTCTCAGTACCTTTGTAATTAAGCCACAGTTTCCTTTTATCTCTAAAGCAGACCAAGAGACAATGATTCCATACAGCGAAATTGGAACGTGAATGACTCTACGACTAAAGCTCCAACGTTTTCCAATAACCCTTTAACAGGAATATAAAGCAATCGTAACTTTTCTCACACGTTTATCTTGAAATTCTGAGTCGGCGAAAGAACAGGTAGAACCTGACATCTCGGTTTCTGAAGTAGAGGTAATGAACTAAATAAAAACAGAGACCTGAGCAATTAAGCAGTAGCTCTTTTCATGTAAAATGCCAATTAAATATCATGCATTGGCATTGTTTTCTTATACAAAAGTAATGCCAGGTCGCAAGTTTGAAAAAAAATTATAATATAGCAGAATATGGGATAAAAGATTTATCACTGACTACATGTAGGATATCGCGAATCCTATGGCCACTGCCAAAAGCGACTTAAGCAAACTGTAATCCCATTGGTGGAAGTACTGACAGCACATTGTCATATGATGGAGCATCGCCTCAAGCATTTTTCGAAGACCTAAAAATAATGTAGGGAATCACAATGAAGCTTATGGCCTGCGAGTGAATTCGTCAAATGGCAACCCGTCCACCCTTATCTTAGGTTCCTAATGAAGTTGAAGGGCATACAAAGTATATCTCTAAAAGCTCCATTGTACGATATTTAATATTAAATTTATCATCACTGATAGCCAGTAGTTTGTAGTTGATATTGCTTTTGTTATCTATGAATCAACCAACAATGTGTATAAGCATCAATGGATTGAACAAGTTTTCGCTATGAAAGTGGAACTATGAGTAAAACTCACTGGTGGTTTCTTAATGGAACATGGAATATATTATGAACTAAATGAATCATGGGGAAGCTCTTCATTTTTTTGTACTAACTACTTAATACTATGTTGTGGTTATGTTGTGATATGACATCATCTTATAAAAAAACACAAATATGGAAGTTTTAATTGAGGAAAAGTTCTAAATATTATAAAGAAAAATATGCATAGTGAAGACACTAAAAGGGTGCTAAGAGTAGTTTAAGACCGCTGTGGTGTATTTGTGTTACATTCCAAACGCATTTGTGGTTTTTTGAATTGTACTTATACTTGTAGTAAATGTCATCAATATAATTTACGAGTTATATTTTTACTTTACTTTAAAAATTGTTTATGCTAAAAATAGAAATAGACTAAATTAATATGAATTTTTAAATTATAATTGAAGATGAACTTATGGAGATAGTTGTAAGATATTCATACAACTTAAATGGATACACTTAAAATATTTTGTAAGTAAATTCAACTGAAAAAACGTTTAAAACAATCGTTTTTCCTTTTAAAAAACGGACTACTTATATTTCATTTGAAACAACATACTTTTTCAGTTATTTTTAAACGTTAATAAATGACTAGACATTCCGTAAAAACAAACGATATTTCAGTTATTTTAACTGTTTACAATTTTTTATTTTGTGAAGTAATAATAAAATTTTTTGAATAACAAACTACAAAAACCGTACTTCTGTAAAATTATACGGAATAATCAGTCACAAATAATTTAACTGATAAATATATTTTTCCGTAACTTTTGTAGTTTATTGTTTTTACAACTGTATAAATCGTTCAATATTTTATTTTCATTGAAAAACAAACGATAAAACGTTTAAAATAACTTTAACTAAAAACTTTTTGAATAACCGTAAAAAAGTTACTGTAAAACTTGTCTGGGTGTACATGATGTTAGTAGTTATATTTTGAAATTTGTCAACTTTGTGATAGAAAAACCATTTAAATTCCTTGCTCCTCACTTATCTGACAAGCTATAAGACTATTGCAAAGTATCCTGTATTCGACATTATGCGATTTTCAAGCTATGAGATCTTAGATTAGTGACCTTTAAAATCTCTGCTAATTCACTTTTTAGACAAGACCATCGATAAAAAGTTGTTGCCCCATGTTGGGCGCCTGTATTACTATGACATGCAAAAATCCCAATGAAACAAGTTACTGTCCAGAAAACTCCAATATATGACCGAGAAAATTTTCGATACCTACACATAGTCATTATTATCCACGTATCTTACATCCTATTTATTACTTTATTCAATTACAATATTACAATTTTGTTCATTACCTCTTATAGTGGAACTGAAATTTCAGGTTCTATCTATTCGCCCCATCGACTCAAAGCTCTTTCTTGCACATTCATCAGGCAGTTTAGGTCCAGCAACCCCACTCGTTCATAGACCCAGATAAGCTTGACTGTTTGCTGTTTGATGGATCATGCGAAGCGATTATGTACAGTTGCTAACAATTCCCAATTTCACCGTGTTTGAAACCAAAGCCTTCACCGATGCAAGACTATTCAAAAGAGTTTCCTACTCCCTCTCATCTATTGAGCTCCGGTATTTGACGTCTTCTTTAGCCTTTCAGACCGTTATCCTTTATGACAGCACTCGGTTATCACCGTCAAAATCTTCTCTTGTGAGCGAAAGTACAGAACTCGTGCGCTTTTGGTTAAGATAAGAACAGATCACGCCGATTTTAGACCAAAGATAATCTAACAATTCCTGTTAAAAACAATAAAGAGTGCAAGCTGATTTTAATCTGACACAATTATAGTGACAATCGAAGAGTGCTGAAGAAGGAAGGGTGGCTTCTTCCGACAGCTGTCGACTTCTCTACTTAGCCTGTGTTGTCAATTAATATTTTTAGATTTTCTCATTGTACAACAAAAATTATTATTTCTCAGAAATGAACTCAAACCGAAATAAAACTTCAGTTATTATTTATAAATTTTATAACTAAAATTTTTTTATCCTAAAAAAAAAATTCATCTTCTCAAAATTAAGTTTCTTTTAAAAAAAATTATCATCTTTTAACTTTTACAATATTTTTTTATATTTTTACATCCCATGGAGAAGATATAAACAAAGTACACATTCAATACTAAACAGTTTATTATCGAAAATATCCAAAATAAATAATTTTGCCAGAATAAAATATAAACACATGCAATATGGATCTGTTAGGAAACCACTAGAGTAAAGTTAACTTCATTTTATGTGTAATTTATTGCATATTTTTATACACAAATACAAACAAATACAAAATAAAGTCTCCCCAAATACCAAATACATGTTAACTGAGTGTTGCCTCTTGCTACAAAATGTCACAAGGAGAATAGCAAGCAGGGTTGCCACATAAATTTAAAATTTGAACTGAAAATGCTTTAAATTTGACACGGATACTTCGAAAATTTTACAAAAGTCAAGGTAAACGATGTTGAAATGCCACTTTTAAAACAATATTTTAAGGAATTATTTTAGACACCTAATTTAGACACCTAAATGGCGTCCCCTAAGTTTTGGTTTAAAAAAAAATATGGTATCGCTATACTATCGCCGGTCTATGCGAGAAGACTAATTTAGACTCCACCACCTCTTATCTAACTTAGGATCACCTCCCGGAAAATAGATCCACTATGGCTTGAAATTTGTAATGTATGATCATTCGGTAAACAAAATATTTCGAAAAGGATACTGTTTTTAGCGGTGTAAAAAATTGTACTTTTGGTACTTTTTTAAAGAAAGAAATTAAAGAACATAGGATCCTACGGTGAAAAAAAATATTCTGGAAAAGTACCTTTTTGGAAATTCCGTTTCCTAAATTTTGAAGTTTGCAATGAAGTTTGTAAATGTATTTGGTAAAAAAAAAAAAACATTTTGAAAAAATAGTTTTTGCAAATTCCGGTTCTAAGAGGGGTAAAAAGTGTATTTACGGTACTTTTTATATTTCCTGACATTATAGTTCTACAAGCTTGAATTTTGGAAGGGGTAAAAAAGTGTACTTTTTATATTTACTGAAATAATAGTTCCAAAAACTTAAAATTAGGAATGTAGGATTCGGTAAAAAAATTATTTTTTTTACACTCAAAGAAAAAACCTTTTCAAATTACTAGAAAAAGTCTCGTAATCCCATTTTACCAATATTTTACAGTTTTCCTTGTTTTTTAACAAATAATTTTCGATCGAAATTTACCCTCTTTATTTGCAATTTTACAGTTTTTCTTGTAATTTTACAAATTTCCAAGATTTTTTACAAATAAAATCTAGTAAATTTACGAGAATTTCTGGTAAGATTTATTTCGCCAAAAAAGTTTTATATAAATTCTCGTAAAATAAGAGGTAACAAAAAATCTAGTAAAATCACGAAACCTCCTTGTAAGTTGTATCGCGTCAAAAACTTGTAAATTTACAATTTTTTTGGTAAAAAGCTTGTAAAATTACAAAATTATTGTTAAAAACCTTGTACAATAACAAGTAATTATTGCCAAATAGGAGGTGACAAAAAAAGTGAAAAATGGTCGCAGAAACTTGAAATTTGTAATGTTGGATCCTTCGGCAAACATTCTGGGAAAAATACGCTTTTGGAAATTCCGTTTCTGAGGGAGGTAAAAAAGTGTACTTTCGGTACTTTTTATATTTCCTGACATACTGATTCTAGAAACATGAAATTTGGAATGCAGAATCTATTGGTAAAAAAAATTTCCTGCAAAAAGTACTTTTTCGATATTCCGTTTTTAAACGGGGTAAAAAATTGTGCTTTTAATATTTACTAAAAAAACACTTGGAATTGAGGATTCTTCGATGAAAAAACCTTCTGGTAAAAGTACCTGAATAATAATCCTAGATACTTTAAATTTGGAATGTAGGATCCCTTATTGAAAAAAAAACTGAAAAAAGTACTTTTTGTAAATTCCATTTCTAAAGGTGTAAAAAAGTGTACTTTTGGTACTTTTTATATTTCTAAGGGTCGCAAAAGTTTAAAAAACTGTACTTTTTATATATCCCGAAATAATGATGTTAGACACTTGAAATCAGGAATGAGGGATCCTTCAGTGAAAAGCAAAAACATTCTGGAAAAAGCACTTTTGGAAATTCCTTTCTAAAATTTGCAAAATTGTACTTTTGGTACTTTTCATATTTCCTGAAATAATTGCTCCTGAAACTTGAAACTAGGAATGTAGGATTCTTCGGTGAAAAAAAAACATATTGAAAAAAATACTTTGGAATGCAGAATCTATTGGTAAAAAAATTTCATACAAAAAGTACTTTTTTTAAATTCCGTTTTTAAACTGGGTAAAAAATTGTACTTTTTATATTTACTAAAAAAAACATTTGGAATTTAGGATTCTTCGGTGAAAAAACATTCTGGTAAAAGTACCTGAATAATGATCCTAGATACTTTAAATTTGGAATGTAGGATCCTTCAGTGAAAAAATAAACATTCTGAAAAAAGTACTTTTTGTAAATTCCGATTCTAAAGGGTTAAAAAGTGTACTTTTGGTACTTTTTATATTTCTAAGGGTCGTAAAAGTGGTAAAAAACAGAACTTTTTGGCAGTTTTTATATATTCCGAAATAATGATATTAGACACTTGAAATCCGGAATAAAGGATCCTTCAATGAAAAAAAAAACATTCTGGAAAAAGCACTTTTGGAAATTCCGTTTCTAAAAGGTGCAAAATTGTACTTTTGGTACTTCTTATATTTCCTGAAATAATTGTCCCAGAAACTTAAAATTAGGAATGTAGGATCCTTCGGTGAAAAAAACATTCTGGAAACAAATACTTTTTGAAAATTCCGTTCCTAAGGGGGTAAAAAACTGTACTTTTCGTACTTTTTAAATTTTCTGAAATAAAAGTTTTAGAAACTTGATATTTTGGAATACCGGATCCATTGTTTTAAACGGATCCATTGTTTTTTCGATATTCCGTTTTTAAACGGGGTAAAAAATTGTGCTTTTAATATTTACTAAAAAAAAACACTTGGAATTGAGGATTCTTCGATGAAAAAACCTTCTGGTAAAAGTACCTGAATAATAATCCTAGATACTTTGAATTTGGAATGTAGGATCCCTTATTGAAAAAAAAACCTGAAAAAAGTACTTTTTGTAAATTCCATTTCTAAAGGGGTAAAAAAGTGTACTTTTGGTACTTTTTATATTTCTAAGGGTCGTAAAAGTTTAAAAACTGTACTTTTTATATATCCCGAAATAATGATATTAGACACTTGAAATCAGGAATGAGGGATCCTTCAGTGAAAAAAAAAACATTCTGGAAAAAGCACTTTTGGAAATTCCTTTCTAAAATGTGCAAAATTGTACTTTTGGTACTTTTCATATTTCCTGAAATAATTGCTCCTGAAACTTGAAACTAGGAATGTAGGATTCTTCGGTGAAAAAAACATATCGAAAAAAATACTTTGGAATGCAGAATCTATTGGTAAAAAAATTTCATACAAAAAGTACTTTTTTTAAATTCCGTTTTTAAACGGGGTAAAAAATTGTACTTTTTATATTTACTAAAAAAAACATTTGGAATTTAGGATTCTTCGGTGAAAAAACATTCTGGTAAAAGTACCTGAATAATGATCCTAGATTCTTTAAATATGGAATGTAGGATCCTTCGGTGAAAAATAAACATTCTGAAAAAAGTACTTTTTGTAAATTCCGTTTCTAAAGGGTTAAAAAGTGTACTTTTGGTACCTTTTATATTTCTTAAAAGTGGTAAAAAACATTAATTTTTGGCAGTTTTTATATATTCCGAAATAATGATATTTGAAAAATTAGCTGCTAACTGCCGATTTAACGGAGCCTTATGTCAAAATTTGTATGAAAAAGCAAAATTTAACGGAGAGTTATTTTATAACGAAGCATTGAGCAATCCAGCCTTAAAGATCCACAATTATACACAGAAAAAAATAAAAAAAAATTATATTCGTAGATTTAATTAAAAAATTAATTAATTTCGGACCAATCACTAAAATGCGCATTTAATTAAAAATATTTATATGTCGTTAATTAAAAATAAATGGATATTTAGTTAATTAAAACTTAATACTATAAATTAAAAAAATTAATTAAAATTAAAAAAAAAATCGAATTTTAATTATATAAATTAAGAGTTTAATTAAAAACAATTTGGAAACAAATTAAAATTCTAATTAAATAAATAAAAAAAAAATATTTTTTAACAAATAAATAATTAAAAAAAAAACTTTTTTGAAATAAAAACTTAAAAAAAATATTTTTTCAAACCTTACCAAATATATTTATGCCATAAGGACATAGTCAGTGAGACAATTTTATAAAGTTAGGTATAAACCTTTTATATACATACAAATAAAACTATAAACAAAATGAGAATTCAAAAATCTATATGAGAAAAAAAAACTTTCAACAAACTGTTTATACCTACACTCAGAAAAAAAAAAACTAACTAAAAAACGGGAAAATTAACTACATCCAAGGAAAATTGATAATGATTTAGCTCCATTGCCATGTATTCGTACTTTTTAGTCCATATTTTTCTTAAAAATAAGGACCAATTTGAACTAGAAAGTGGCAAAAAGTTTCCCATTTTTTGTTTAAAAAGACATTTCTGATAAGGACATTTTTCCTAAAAATTAGTTAATTTCATATTTTTTATTGGTTTATTTATAGAATAGCATGTAAATACACACAGAATTCTCAATATGTGCATTTTTTATTATAAATATAAAAAAACGTTTGTTTCTTATAGTCAAGTAATAAATTTCATTAGTATTTATAGTTAAATTACAACAAAGACTTTTGTGGTTATTCACAAAGCCTAAAATATATTTAAAGTAGGTTTATTTGACAGATATTGCAGGAACTTTGTCTTTAACGTTTGTTCCCAGGTTATCCACTGTGGGCCAGGATTTCCATTTTTCGGCCAATAAGGTCTGTAAGGCAACACATATTTAAAAATATTTTTTCAGAATGTCGACATCTTAAATTTTGTTCATCTTTAATATCTTTTTATTGTAGCTAAAATTATTTTTTTTTGCATGAGGTTAAAATCAAAGTTTGAGATTTTTTATATTTTTTACTTATGACACAAATATTTTTTTTGTGTACTTCAACACAATATTTTTCAAATTTTTTGCGAAGTTCTCCCAAAGACATATCTGTTTGTCCAACACATGAGATAAACTGCCAAAAAGTAAGCTATAAGTATATATTTTTTTAAATAAATTATAAAATTCATGCTTTTGTTGAAATCCGCCTTTTTTCAACACCAAAGTCCAAAAAAGTCCAAACGATATTGGCAAACTACGATCTGTCTCTGACAATGTATTCTATTCACATTTTTGCGACCCTGTGCGACCGTTCATAACCTTTTGACATAGAGGCAATAAACTAAAATATGACGTTTAGACATGCCCTAAAATGGAACTTCAAAATTTTTTTGAAATTTTTGTTTCTATTGATTTTTAATAAAAAATTTCCCACTTTGACAACATTGGCGTGATAACTGGATTAGTGAATTTTGACTCACGTTGACTCACGCAAAAAAAAACAAAATTTACTCAATCGTTTTTTTCTCACACTTACTCACTATTTACGTGAGTAAACAAAATACCGCTCACGTGTGACTCACGCTCACGCGTAACTCACGCTTAACATTTAAAACACGAAAAAAATTGTAAAAACTGAATCAAGGCAATTAAATAATTTTGACTCACTCAAAAAAATGGCTCTCACTACGAATCACTCCCGAAAAAAATATCTCACTCACTTATCACTCACGATCGAAAAATTTGAATCACGCTCACTTTAGATCACGCGTAATTCACTGGCCAGCGTCCATTAAGCGGGCATGTTTTGGCGATAGCGTTTAAAATAATTTGTATGAAATTGTAAGCTAGTTTCATTATTTGTACATTAAGGAGAGCAAATGATTATTTGAAATAAAAAAGTGCTGTCTTAAATGTGCCACTGAATATATGAACTTTTTGGCGCATTTTAAAGAGAAATATTTTATTAACATCTTCTGATAAAAGCAAAAAGAGGGATTTATTAAAACTTAGGAAAGTAAACATTGTACATTTTTTTAAAAAAGCTGGGTCCTAAATTTTGGATCCGCCATTTTGATTTAAAAAAATCTGAGTTCGTATTCGTGTTGCGCAAACAGTGATACTAGTGATATTTTGAAACATTAATCCATACTTTTAATGTCTTGTCCGCCATATTGGATCCGCTATTTTAAATATTTGGCATCCGAAAAACCATCAAATCAGACAACATAGAAAAAAACTTAGGCCTCTGTTCTGTCTTTCACAACTTTTCAATTCACATGAAAATTTCCGAATCACATGAAATCAAGTTAAGTGTTTTCTTGATCATGTTTTCATTCGAAGTTGAAATCGAATAATTTAAATTTAAAAAATTATACGGAAAAAAGTGCATTCGGATTTCTACGATTCAAAAAGCATTTGATTCAAACGTTCGTCCTTTTTTATACCAATGCAATAAAAAAAAAGTTTTTCCAAAAAAAGTGCATTTTTGATGCAAATGCAATTTTTGGATGCATTTTTCAAAACTTTCTCCCCCTTCAATTTTTTTGAAACCTGCATAATTCGAAAATATGGCATTTTTTACACAAAATTGAGTACCGTTTTTTTTGTGACAGCGTTTCAAAAAATTTTCGTGATTTTTTTAAAACTACTTGATTTTTTCCATATAAAAAATCAATTTAATGTTTATTTTGCAATTTTATCAAAAAAGTATGTAACTTTAAAAAGCCATTTCTTCGAAAGTATCTATCGGATTTCTACGACTCAAAAAGCATTCGATTTAACTGATTATCCGTTTTTATACCAATGCACTAACAAAAAATATTTTTTTAAAAAAGTGCATTTTTGATGCAAATGCATTTTTTTGATGCATTTTTTAAAACTTTCTCCCCCTTCAATTTGTTTGAAACCTGCATAAATCGAAAATATTGCATTTTTTACATAAAATTGGATACATTTTTTTTTGTGACGCCGTTTCACAAATTTTTCGTGATTTTTTTAAAAAATGCTTATTTAGTTTTTCCTTAGACTAAAATTTTTTTTTGTTATTTTATGAATTTTATGAAAAAATTGTATGGAAAAACCAATAAGGTATTTTTAAAAAAATTACAAAATTTTTACGAAACTCCGTCACAAAAAAAGCGGTACGCAATTTTGTGTAAAAAATGCTATATTTTCGATTTATGTAGGTTTAAAAAAAATTGAAGGGGGAGAAAGTTTTAAAAAATGCATCCAAAAAATGCATTTGCATCAAAAATGCACTTTTTTAAAAAAATATTTTTTTTTATTACATTAATATAAAGTAAGACTATCGTCTGAATCGAATGCTTTTTGAATTGAAGAAATCCGATAGATACTTCCGAAGATATGGCTATTCAAAATAGCATACTTTTTTGATTTTTTCAATTTTTGAAGAAAATTAAATTCGCGAAAAAATCGCGATTTTTTTTAAATATAAAAAACTGAAAATGGATATGTTTAATTGGCTCTATAGAGCACATGTGTACAAAAAATTAGATAAATTTGAAGACCCTCGGTCAGATTTTATAAAATCTTTGCTGGATTTCATGATATGCATCATATATGAACATACATGGTCATTTTCACCCGGGATCCCAAAAACCATTAAAATCGAAGTTTTTGGCCAAATAGACAATATATAAAAAATCGTAAATTTAAATTTGTTGCCATATTGGATCCGCCATTTTGAATTTTAAAAGTCTGAGCACATATTCGTTTTTTACAACCCCTAATACATCGACAATTATTACATTAAATACAATAAACAAAGAATTAAAAAATCATGTCCTCCATTTTGTATCCGCCATTTTGAATTATGAAATTTTTTTTACAGAATCGTGATCAGCGACCCTTTAACACTTACATGTAATACTTTTTTGACTTATAGGTTAAGCGGTCTATTTATGGCCAAAATTCAGGGATGCTGGCCCACAGTGCTATGGGAAAACACGCCAAAGCCAAGGCCTTTGTTGTGATTAAAATAATATTTTTTCCTAACACATACATGTGTAGAAAAAAATGTAAACATTAAATTTATTACTTGTTATACAAGATCAAACTCTTTTTTTCATATACATTAAATAATAAACAAAATGTGAACTACATAAGCAAACATGAAAAAAAAAATAAATCAACAAATCAACTTCAAGTTATGAAAAATTTACTGAACTTGTGGAAAAAAATTCCTTAAATTAAAGAAGGTAAATATAATGAACTAACTGGTAGTAAATTACGTCCTAAAACTGAACTTTTTGAACTAAATTTTGTTTTTAGAAATATGTCTTAAAAATGAAGATTATTTTTCAATTATTTAGGGAAAATATCTTTGGCGGTAAGAACTAGGGATGCCAAACGGGATTGACATTTACAAATCCCGGGATTCGGGATTTTTAAATCCTAATCCCGGGATTCCGGGATTTTTCGGGATTTTTCGGGATCCCGGGATTTTTCGGGATTTCGGGATTTTTCGGGGTTTCGGGATTTATTAAAATTAAGCTGTTTTACGTTATATTTTTAATATTTTTTTTTATAATTAAATATTCAATAAATTCATCACTATTGAATAATTACCGTAAAGTTTTACATATTTAGCACAGAAAATAGAAAAATTAGGATCAGTTATGACCGATTTGAATAGATTAGCGAGGGAAGTCCCCCAATATCCTCTGCCGATACAAAATTTGTATTAATTGTCGTATTGATAGGCGAATCACATTTTCACAGTTTCCTTCCCTTTGCGATAAATGTTTACAAATGCGTTTATTACGCTAAAAAACAGAATTTTATCATTATTTATATTATTTTTTATATCCACGCTCACAAAAATTGCGGGACAAGAAAAATTTTTAAAAACGTGTCATTTGTTAAAAAATTGTGGGTTTCAGAGGCTGTTTTGGTTCTTCAAGGGAAAAATTTTCCCCCTCATCCGCTTTTGCTCATTTACGAGCTTAAACTATTAAAAAGAAACTTTACGGGTGGATTACTTAATGGTCCCTTATAAAGTTTCAAAAAAAGTGAAAAAATCTTTCACTTTGTTCGGAATTTTCTAATTTTTAAGTCAAAAAAGAAAGACATTGCCCTGCAGGTATTGCATTGACCCTAAAAGGTATCAATTCTGACTCCGACAATTTTTTAATTCGAATATAGGAAAATTTGATCCACTCTTTTGTATATTAAGTAAAACTGCCTAAAAATTGAATTGTACTCCAAAAGAGTAAGAGAAATTAAGTCCAACATGCCTCATTGGACATATATTTCAAACACCATTCAAACGATATCCATTTTGTCACCATCGGACAACAAATACTGAAGAAATAGTAAATTTTGAATACAAAATTTGACAAAAAAATCCCGAAATCCCGGGATTTATCAATCCCGGAAAATCCCGAAAAATCCCGGGATTGAAAAAAATAAATCCCGGGATTCGGGGTTTTGTCAATCCCGAAAAATCCCGGGATTTCGGGATTCGGGATTTCCCGTTTGGCATCCCTAGTAAGAACTTCTTCCATGTATTAGGGAATTCCATTTAAGGAAAATTATGGCTTATTTAACAGTCCAAGAACTAAAATTTTTTCCTAAAAGTTGGGAAAATTTCCCAAATTTTAGTTAAATTTAACTAAATTGTGGGAAAATTTATAAACTACTAGCTGTTTTGCACCCGGCGTTGCCCGGGTTGAAAAAATATTATTGTAAATGAATGAGTTTTTTATTAGCATACTGCTCAATGACTTTTCACTGGTTTATGGGTTGAGCGATTTTTTTTTTATTTCGCTTAGCGTCAGGGTTTAAAACAGTTACCATTTAGCGTAAATATTAGCACGACAAAATATTGGACGTTTGGGTTCCTTTTTGACTTGAAAGGCGAAAAGCTCCGAACAAAGTGAAAAACTTTTTATTTTTTACTGAAGATATTAGTTGTAAGTTGTTCATCGGTAAAAAAAGTGTTTCGAAATGTCAATTAATTTGTAGCGAAAATTTGACAGTCATAAGTTTGGTTATGTTTCGCGCATCAGTAAACAAAAAATAAGCGTTATAATGGAACAGGTAGAAAAAACGTTCAGTACATTGCAAAAGGCGTGGCATTACACCCCCTTGTCCGATCGCCCGTTAATGCAGACTAAAGTTCCCGCCTCGGTTGTACTATCTGTGGAGAAAGTTTTGTTAAAATCTGTTTAGTCGTTTAAAGCTACGTTCACAATTTCAGAGTCAATCCAATCCGTGGCACAGATTGAAATGTTAACTGTGCAAAATGCAGATTAGAGTTCTGTCAGATTCTAAATGTCATTTTACTTACACTTCTCAGAATTTCACAAAATCACAAAATTAAAATTGGCGCACTTAATTAATTTATTTATTTAAATCTATTTTTTTTAAATATTTTTTTTTATCAAAACTTTATAAAAATTATTTATATTTGTTTTGTTTTTTATATGTTTTTAATGAAATTTTTAGATATGGAACTTTCACAGAGCTGTATTTTTTCTCTGTTAACGGTTAACATAGGCTAACAGAGTCTAACAGAGCAGATTGGAAACTTCAGAGTAGAACATGTTTGACTCTGAAGTGAATTGAAAAATGTAGTCAAATTCAAAAATATGAAAGTGCAATAGGGAAAGGTATAAAATTTTTTACAGATTGGAGTATTCCAATATTGTTATTGCGGCTAAAGAGTGATTACGGAACAGGCAGAAAAACTATGGCATATAGTTCCGCATCTTATATGGCATATAGTTGCGAAACAGGAAAAAATATTTTTTTATTTAATACAAAGGATGGCGGCATTTTAAGCCCCTTTGCCCGATTGCTTCGGTTAGTACTATATGTGGTGAAAATTTCATGAAAATCGGTTCAGCCGTTTTGCCCTGATTGAGGAACAGACATGTGTCTGTGATTAAAGTTTTATTAAAATCGGTTTAGTCCTTTAAGCATGATTACGGAACATGATGAAAAAACTTTCAGTATAGTACAAACCCAGCAGAAATAAATCGAGATTTTGGCGACACAGCATCTGTTTATAGCATACCGTAGCGCATCCAAAGAGCGCTCTTGGGGATGCAGTAAAAGGAAGGGGAAAAAATTTTAATTTTTTTTTAAGATTTTTTATATAAAACTTATAATGTGTAATTATTTTTTGATAAAATTTTACACTTGCTTTCCTTTTTAATATTTTTAACACTTTTTGAATAAAAAAACATGAGTTTTAGACAAAGACACATGATTTGACTGCATCATTATTGCGCATTAATCAGCGCTGAAAAGAGCGCTTCAATCATAGCATCTTTGACCGCTGTTCCCAAAAAAAATCCCATAAAAAATGTGAAAATGAAAATTTCCGATATTTTTTTGATGTTCACTTCCGATTTTTTTTTTTTCATTTTGTTTCACATAAATAAAGTTTTGTAAAGTAAAACGAATGAATTTTTTTGTTATATTTTTTTAAATTTTAGTTATTTGATTTCAACTTTGAATTTACAGCATCTTTATTCTGCTTAAATCAGCTCTACAAAGATACATGAATTCACTGCATCTTTAATCTGCTTAAATCAGCGCTAAAAAGATACATGAATTTACAGCATCTTTATTCTGCTTAAATCAGCGCTCTAAAGACACGTGATTTCAGTACATCTAAAGAGCGCTGTTTATGTGTATCCAACTAGCGCTCTAAAGTGGGACATCGCCTTAGGGAATCATGCATGAATTCAGCGCAATTGGATGCGCTCCTTTACTCAAGTTCCCCTTCCAAAAGCTGCTGAACGTTCAGCAAAATTTCTGCTGGGAAGGGAATTATAAGTATGTCGTCACCCAAAATGCAAAAGGCCCTAACTAACATTTTATTAATTTTACAGGAAAAGCAAAAAACAGTACTGAACGATATTTTAAATTTGTTAATAACTTTGTTGTTTTTTAATGAATTTGGCAAAAATTTTGTGTCGACGTTCTTTTAATAAATATGAATCAAAATAAATAAAAAAAAGATTAAAAAAGTTTTTTGTTTAGTTAGGTCCATTGGCGATTGCCCAATACACGTGTTTTTTAATTTTGGCTATAAAATCGCTATTTTTTATTATGCAGCCCTATGTTGATTAAATAATCCAGAACCAATAAAAAAACTGATTTTGAATTTTTTGTTAGTTAGGCCTTTTGCATTTTAGGTGACGATATGCCCCTTTGTCCAAACGTGATCTATTGTGGCTCATAGTTTTTGCCTAGGTTAATACTGTCTGTTGTGAAAATATCATAAAAATCGGTTCAGCCGTTTAAGCGTGATTTCGGAAAAGGCAGAAATATCGGTTAATAAAATACAAAGGGGTGTGGCATTTTCCGCCCGTTTACCCAAACGCGATCTATTGTGGTTCATAGTTTACTCCTCGGTCAGTACTATGTGTGGTAAAAATTTCATTAAAATTAGTTCAGCCGTTTATGCTTGAACACGAAACGGGCAGAAATAAATTTTAATTTAATACAAAGGGGCGTGGCATTTTACGCCCCATTTTTCCATCGCCCACTATGGTGGCTCATAGTTTTCGCCTCGGTTAATACTATCTGTGATGAAAATTTCAAAATTTTCAAAATTTCGGAAAAGGGAGAAATAACTTTCAATGCAATACAAAGGGGCGTGGCATTTTACGACCCCTTTTCGATCTCCTTCTATTATGGCCATAGTTTCAGTCTCGGTCAGTGCTATCAGTGGTAAAAATTTCATTAAAATCGGTTTAGCCGTTTATGCGTTATTACGGAAAAGGAAAAATAAAGTTCCATAAATTAAAAAGGGGCGTGGCATTTTACGTCCCTTTTTCCGATCGCGGTCGCTTATAGCCTATAGTTTCCGCCTCGGTTAGTACTATCTGTGGTGAAAATTTCATGAAAATCGGTTTAGCCGTTCTCCCCTGATTGCGGAACAGACAGACAGACAAACCAACACTCAGATTTATAATATTAATAGGGATTAAATTGGTTCAATTGATACAACCAATGGTAATGGAAAAAATTTCATTGCCGTTGACATCAATTAAATGGTAATTAAACCATTAATTAAATTGGTCCCTTTAATTAATTAGTCCCATCTATGGTTTACATTAACCCACTTTTTATCATCATTCCTCTTAAGAACACATTTTGTTTTTAATTGCCTCTAGTTTCCCTCGGTTAGCCCTATCTGTGGTGAAAATTTTAGGCAAACATAGTTTGTGTATAGTACAAAGGGCGTGGCATTTTACGTCCATTTGTCCGATCGCGGATTTTTCTGGTCTATAGTAGTGGGTTAGTACTATATGTGATGAAAATTTAATGAAAATCGGTTCAGCCGTTTTTCCGTTATTGTGGGACAGGCAGATGTAGCTGTAGGATGGTACAAAGTGGCGTGGCATTTTACGCCTCTTTGTCCGATCGCGGTCGCTTACGGCCTAGAGTTCCCGCCATGGTTGTTACTATCTGTGGTGAAAATTTCATGAAAATCGGTTAAGTTGTCCTTTACTTATTGCAGGACAGGCAGATATAGATTTAGCATGGAACAAAGGGGCGTGGCATTTTACGCCCCTTTTTCCGATTACGGTCGCATACAGCCTATAGTTCCCGCCTCGGTTATTACTATCTGTGGTGAAAATTTCATGAAAATCGGTTCAGCCGTTTTTCCGTTATTGCCGGTCAGGCAAATATAGCTTTAGCATGGTACAAAGGGGCGTGGCATTTTACGCCCCTTTTTCCGATCGATCTCTTTAATGGCCTATAGTTACCGCCTCGGTTAGTACTATCTGTGGTGAAAATTTCATGAAAATCGGTTCAGCCGTTTTTGCGTTATTGCCAGACAGGCAGATACAGCTTTAGCATGGTACAAAGGGGCGTGGCATTTTACGCCCCTTTGTCCGATCGCGGTCGCTTATGGCCTATAGTTCCCGCCTCGGTTAGTACTATCTGTGGTGAAAATTTCATGAAAATCGGTTAAGCCGTTCTGTACTTATTGCGGAACAGACAGACAGACAGACAGAAAGACAGACAGACAGACAAACCAACAATCAGATTTATAATATTAATAGGGATTTTTAAGGAAATTTTTTTAAAGTTTAAGTTAATTCTTTTTTTTTTTTTGAGTGTACTTCTGTATTTGCTTTTGTAAGTAAAACAATGCAAGAGATATACACATACTCGCACACACGGAAAACAAAAAAAAAATAAGTAAAGCTAAAAATTTAATTAAACAATTAATTATATTAATTAAATATTTAATTAATATTAAACTAAAAGAAAAACAATTAAAATGTTAATTAAAAAAAAGTTAAAAATTTTATGAAACAATTAATTATCTAATTTAAAAATTTAATTGATATTAAATTAAAAAACCATTAAAATTTAAATTAAAATAAAATATACGATATTATTTTCTGTGTATAAAACAAACACTCCGTAGGGGAAATTAAAGGAAACGGGACTCTTATCTTGATCCTTCTATTATCCGGTATTTAATATTACCGCTAACAAAGTGAAGGCGGACGTGCTATTATGGTATATATTTATCCTTTCCTTAAGTGTTGGCAATCCTTGCAAAATATTTTCACGATAAAACGATTGGCACATAATGTTTTGCAATATAAGCTTTTTATTATATGTTCATACTTTGAAAAAAAAAAAGAAATATATACGAGGACGATACATTTTATTGTTTATTGAAAAACCACATACCTTGTGACAACATCAATATAATCTATAACAAATAGAATTTGTTGTTTGCATGTTTAGTACCAGATACTTGTGGTTTTTACGCGTTTTAATACAGACCTAACGAAAGAATGAAATAAATATTAAGTATACGTACCATAGCAACATGACAATACTGGAAGGGGGGGCTATAGACACTTGTTGTATATGGTATTCCTTGATGTCCTGGGGTATCATATTTGTGAAGAAGGGGGGGAGGGCAGTAAAGCAAGAGACATAATGAATTACCTTTATTGACAAGTTAATGTTTATAGGTGTCATCATCACCATCATCATCATCAGGAGTAGTAGCAGTAGAGACATTGATATACCCTCCATTCTATGTACCTTTCCTTTATGTCCGCATCATTATCGCTGGCTGATTTTTTTAGATTGTCTAACAATCGCGTGAATTGGTCCCCAAGCTATATTTTTTTACTATCGTTGCTGAAAAATGATACTCGTTGTTTGGTTTGACGTTCCTTTGGTATATGTTATCATTGTAATCTATAAAGAGATTAATAAATTATGTATTTCTATTTTTGTTGATATTTAGTTGTACCTTCGTTGTTAATTTTATTTCTTTCGATATTGCCGTATTTGTATTAAGGACTTTTTTCTTTCTTTGAAAGTATCCTTGTATCATGTAGCATGTGATGGATGTTGTTGTCTTTCTATTGTTTTAATTCACCTTGTTACACACGCAAACATTATAAACTTTGGAATATTATTGCAAGTTTCAAATTAACGATTAATTTATTGACATTGTCAATTGATTGAGTGTAATTGCTAATGAATGATTATTATTGAATTACAATTAAGTGATATATGGTGGAACATATTGAAATGTTTAATTTTGTAATATATTTGGGGTGTATTGTATAAAAAATTTAATTATTTTTTGTTAGAAAGCAGTCCTGTAAATTAAAGATAGCAACAACCAAAATCGGAATGGGATGAAACCGAAAGCAAATGAAAGTTGAAATATTCCATAACAAACCCCTTAAGGCTTTTTTTAATTCAGCTCTAAATTTTTTTACATGCATTTGAAGTTGTTTCTTTTAAAATTATAATCCCAGTATGCAAAATGAGTCGATATCGATTCGAAAAGGAATCGTTCTCTCCAAGAATTTCATCGATATCGAGTTTGATATACACTCAAAAAAAAGTGAACTAAAATCTGGTAAAATTAACTCAATTTTGAGAAAAAGAGGGAATGATTTGGCTCCAAAGATTTTTTTTCTCGGTTTTAGTTCATAATTTTCCCAAAAATTAGGAAAACAAAGTTATTTAATTTTAAGACAATTTTAACTAGAAAATGGGAAAAATTATACTTCACATTTTAGAAATAGATTGGGTCTAGACCCTGGACCCATGGGTTCGGACCCCATTTAACTCGAGACCCCGTTGGGTCATTTAAGGGTCCCCATAGATTTTGAACCAAAACTTATGTCCGTTTCGCTCTAACTTGCTTAGATTTCGAGATACGGTAATAAGGGGCCTGATAGGGCCTTGAGAATCTTAAAAACCGGATAACTCAAAAACTATTAATCGGAGGGCTTTCGGCTATTTTGCGGAAGTGTTCTACGAGTCAAGAGCTACAAAAATGCCCTTGGACCTTTTCTCGTGTTGGCAGTATTTACCGAGATATGTGCATATATAAAATCTCGGGAATTTCAAATTTTAGATCTAAAATTAGGGTCTTGAGATCCCGACAGATATGCAGAGCTAGGCTATTCCATATTTTTCTTTGTAGTCTTTCTTTTGAAAATTTCATCCGTTTTGCTCTATCTCGCTTAGTTTTCGAGATATCGCCATTTTGAATTTTTAACTAAATTCTAAGAAGTTATTTACTAAATTCTCAGAAGTCATTAACTAAATTCTAAGAAGTACACTTTCTCAATTCAAAGAAGAGAAATACGATGATGTTTTTTTTAGTAAATTTTAACTAAACTTGAACTAAATTGTTTTTTAAGAAATATGTCTTAAAAATAAAGATACGATTCTTAGATTTGTGGAAAATTTCTTTGGCAGTAAGAATTTTTTTCCTAATATTAAAAAAATCCATTTAAAGAAAACTATGAACTAATTATAAGTAAATGAACTAAAATTTTTTCCTCATAGTTAAGAAAATTTCTCATTTTTAAGTTAAATTTAACTAAATTTTAGGAAAATTCATGATAAATTTTTAAAGACATTTTTTCCTTAATTTTAGTTATGTCTTTTTTTTCAGTGTAATGTCGATATATAGCGAGTTTTCTTATGTGGCATGCAAGGTGATATAGAATCGAGTTTTAGTAAAGGTTTCGATTCAAGTTTTAATCGAAAAATTTCATGGATTTCCAGACATTTGCTTTTTAATAATTTAATTAATTGTGTATTAAATTCCGTAAGAAAAAAAATATTTTACTACTAACTACTGCTTACTTACTATTACCTAATTAAATTTATTTATTCTTTAAATTTAATTTTTTCTAATTACTATTTTTATCTGCCTCACTTGAGATTTGAACTCAGAACTCTAAGTTTACTGGTTTAACGCCTTACTTACTACTTCAGCCAAAGTTTGATCATAAAAGTACTTTTTATACCCTCCAACCACAGTATGGGGGTATACTCACTTTGTCATTCCGTCCCAGCAAAATTTTCGGTTGCAAAGAACCGATTGTGCAACAACTTATACTTCCCTAGAACCTGTTCTAATTCTTGTGCAACACCGATTCTTTTAACAAAGGGATTGTCCCAAAAGCAACAGGTGTTTGTAAGCATAATTAGAACATATTTTTGTTCCTCGGAATCGGTTCTAGAAGTAAAATTTGGAACAGAAATAAGAATTTAAGAAATATATTGAATTGCGTTAATTTATTTAACAAAGATAAGGACAATTATATATAAATGGAATATTTACATTTTTTTAACACACATTTATCCGTTTTCGCCTACAAAGTTGTATTTTGGACCTTACAATAATGACATACCAGAACATGGATTTTCTGCAAACAAAAATAAAAAAACATACTATTATTAGTATTTGTCCCGACCCAGACAATGAAAATGTAATTTACTCACCATTGTTTCAACAATTTTCACGATTATATCGTGCTATTTTAATAGAATTTCGTGTTTTTTCTTGGTTAACATAAATAAATTGATATTTATTTTTTAATTTTTTTGACACATAATTTTTTTTTAATTCCTGAGAATCAAAATGTTACGAAACTTTGATTGCAGAGAACAAGCTTCACAATAATTTTCACTTAACTTGTTCTGAATAATTATTGTGTAATAGTGTATGGTTACCGAAGAACCTGTTCTAGAACAAGTGTTGTCAGAATCGGTTCTGAAAAATTTTCCTGGGGTGTGTAACACATCGAAATATCGGTCGGGGACCCCACAAAGTATATATAATATTGACCCATGATAGAATCTAAGACATTCTAGCGATGTCCGTCCGACCCACTGTGGCCGAAATCACTGATCTAGCGGCGCTTAAGTCAAAATTAAAAAATTAAGATCGATAAATGTTTTTGCACTGCATCGTTTACCTATACTTTACAGAAAAAATTTAAGTTTTTACTTTTGTTTTGCTTTCAATATTCGCACAGCTGTAAGCTGTCAAATATACATTTTCTGCAGCAAGTGTATTGAAGGAATTTGGGGCCTAATAACTCAGTGAGTTTTTCTTGGCACTTTTAAGTCAATTGTTTATACATTTTGAGCCAAAAAGATTTAATTGAAAGTAAAAGGTATGTTTTAACCATAGGGGTGAAACGAATAAGTTTCGCACATGTGTATGTATTAGTGACGGCACGCGCGTGTAACTTTTGACGTTTCATACAAAACGTAAACAAACAACGAAAATACAAATGCAAAAGCTCACACGTACAAGCACACGTATTCTAGGCAGAGAAGTAAATTTAGTAGTATTTTGTATGCGTCCATATTGAAAGTACCAAAATAAGCACTCGTGTTGCATGTCTATATGGTCTGTGGTTTTAACTAAAAAATAAGTGCTTGTGGCGTGTGTGTATCTAGTTTATTATTAGTGCATTAAAGAAGTTGACATTTGTGATATAAACTATAGTTTCATGGACTGCAACTTTTGAAATTCGATCGTATTCGCTCCAATTCCTGTTCTGTCTATTATTTTGGGTTATTTTTGTTGTGACGTTTCAGTATGGCGTGCTAGTTCGCGCAAGTTGTTCGGTTTTTTAAGGTCCATCTGCCTGTCCAAATAAACAATATAAACGCGATACAGACCACAATTTTCAATCGATTTGGCTAAAATTTGAAATTTAAAATTTTTTATCGAAAGAAAAAAACCTATTAAATTTTTGAAAAAATCGGTACATGTTATCCCATAGCCCCCATGTTAATTTCCCTTCCAGTTTTACTAAAAAGCCCTAACAATGGTATTTTAACAAATATCCTCTTGAAATTTGACTGGTAAATGTTTTTTGTAGCCATAAATAATCACTCTAAATTTTAAAGGAATCGGAATATTTTAACTTCTAATCCTCATACAGACCACCCTCCCGATAGTCACATAAATTTCCCAAAATACATAAAAACACTGAAATAAATAAATATGGTTAAAAATTAAATTCTTTATAAGTTTTATAATCACAAATATGCATTGGGCTTTATTATTTTACATTTCAGAATTAAGCGCCGCTAGATTGGATGATTCGGCCACTGTGCGTCCGTCCGTCTGTAGAAATAACGATGCAGTCCAAACCAAAAGAGCTAGACGCCTGAAGCAAGAATATCTCTTATGTTAATGGGCAAGAATATCTCTTATGTTACTGGTAAGGTTAAGTTCGAAGATAGATGGGCAAAATCGGACCAGGGGAAAAAAACGTTCCCCCTTGAAGAACTAAAACGACCCCTGAAAAATACGATGTTTTTACGAGTTTTTTTTTTAATTTTTGCTCAACAAATGTAACATTTGTATGCCATATTATGTTCATAGACCTGCGCTTGGACCAAGGGGGTTAGAAAATTCGATTTTTTTCAGGCCGCTCCCCTTTGAGGGCGTGGTTATAGAAATTCATTAAAACTAATGATAAAAAGTTATTATTTAAGCGTAAATTATCATAAACAAATAATTTGTAAACATATATAGCGGGGGTACAGGTGTCCCCCACCAACTTCACCGACTCCCCCCCCCCCCCCCCCACCACCAAAAACAAAAGACACCCCTGTGATTTTTTTTTAACGTGTTGGAGGGTATAAAAGGTTCGGCACAGCCGAATTTAACACTCTCACTTGTTTTAAATTACTTTTACTAAAATTTGAATTTTTTTATTATTATTTGAATTGCCCTTAAATTATAATTTTTATTATTATTTGAATTACCCTGTTTTTATATTCATTTTATTTTGTTTTGACATAATTCTCATAATTTGAAAATATTTTTATATTAGCACAAACAAATTTCAAGTTGTGTATGGCCTAGTTGGCTAGCAGGTTCTGCAGCTTATGATTTGTAATTTTATGGCCTTGGTTCAAACCCCGGTCGCGGATTTTTTATTTTTTATTTTTTTATTGTTCTGATGTTAGATATAATTTTTTTATAAAAACAATTAAAACTTGTGGAATTTTTGTTAAACTAAATAAAACTAAAACTCGATGCTATATCTAAAATAAAGATTTTTTTTCGAAGGAACAACAAATACGAGAATTTCTAAAATGTCGATTGGAAATCATTTCGAAATCGATTAGTTTTTCAATAAAAATATGAGTTCGAGAAACGTTAAAATATCGAGTGTATATAATATCGACTTCGAATCATTTTTGCGGAAAAGCTTCGAAAAAATTGTCGCCTTGAAATTGTGCAGACTGGGATAAGATTTACTTGAAAACTGTATAAGTGGCGTATGATTAATATTGTAATTACCTTTAAATAACAATCATACGCAACGGTGCACAGTGGATTATTTTTAATAATTTGGCTATTCAGTAAGTATCTACGGGACCGATTGCGGCGAAATTCATACCGGTTAAAGCTGAAGTAATTTCAAGCTTAAGTATGGACCCACATGTCCACTTAGGGCATTACCAGGGCACAGTGGGGCGAGATGCACTTTTTTTGTAAGAATTACTCTACAGCCCTTAATTAGTAACCCATTTTAATTCTGTTTTTTGCTGCTTGTAGCTTATTAAATTTCACATCAACTTATGCAGCCCGAATTTTCAATTAAATTTTCTAATATGTTTAAATTTGATTGTGAAAGTCAAAAAAATGTGTTTTTCTTGTATTTTGGCTGTAAAACGCTAAAAAGTTTACGGATCAAAATGATAATTGGCTAAACTTAAAGGTACTTATAATGGCTTTCATAGCTTCACGAATCGTATTTGCAATAACATATTCCTTTTGTTGCAAAAATTGAGTTAATTTATGGCAGTATTGATTTTTTGAATAGCTATAGTTGCATAAATTTTCCTTAGTACTTATTATATGGTAATGATCAGGGAAACCAAAAATATGCTCTAAAAAACACGTTTTATGCGCTTAAAAAATGCCCTTAAAAATGGAAAATATGCTCTAAAAACAATAAAAATAGTCTCTTAAAAAATATAATTTTCCCATTTTTGCGGTGTTTTTTACAATTTGTTTGGGAATAGATACAAAAGTTACCGTTATTTGGGCCAGTTAGAGGGTTAATATGTTCTACAAAAATATTTTCCTTAATATTTTCTGCAAAGTTGCTGAATATACCCTACATCAGAACTGAAGAAAACATCAGAACATCCCAAAAAATGAAAAATTTTTAAAAATAAGTGTTGTTTTAAAAAAATTTGAAAATAATGCTCTAAACATTGAAAAAAATGCTCTAAAAATTTAAAAAATGTTCTAAAAAGTAAAAAAATGCTCTGAAAATTAAAAAAAAAATGCTTTAAAAATATGCTCTTATGCTAAAATATGCTCTTAAACCTAAAATATGCACAAATATGCTCTTAAGGCTAAAATATGCTCTAACAAATCAATGCCAGATTTCTTAAAATCTTCTGAAACGGTTAAATACCTTACCCATTTATTAATACAGTGCCCAGGAAAAAACATATACTGCATATTTTTGGTTTCCTTGATAATGATATTAATCGCAAAATAATGCTACGAAAGTCAATTTGTGTATTCAATAAGAAGGGGACAAATTTTTGATACAAAGGTGCATTTAAATGCACTTTTAAACTGCATTTTTCAAAAATGCATTTTTTTTATGAAATTTTTTTAATAAAGAAACTCAAATAAATAAGTCATTTGAACCTGTTTACTTTTGACCGTTTTACAGCCAAAAAACTAAAAAATCAATTTGTTTTGACTTTCGCAATAAAAATTAAGTGGTTTAAACTTTAAAGCATAGATGGGACTAATTAATTAAAGGGACCAATTAATTGATGGTTTAATTACCATTTAATTGATGTCAATGGTAATTAAATTTTTTTCATTACCATTGGTTATATCAATTGTACCAATTAAATTACTTATCAATTTAATTACTAATGAAAATTAAAAAAAAAATAATTACCATTGGTATGGCATCACTTAAAAAAAATAATTACCATTAGTAAAAGTCGTCATAATATTGTCAAAATGGTTAATATTTGGAAAAATCTGTTGTTTTTGTTATATGGTGTTTTAGTTTTTCACATTTTATAAACCAAACACACGGTAATTGCCTTTGTATAACACAATATTTCAAATTTTTATTTGCGTTTTGTTTTTTGTCTTTGACATTTTCATATTTCTTTTTGTAAAAACATACTTTGATGTTTAAATTTTTAACTTTTCAAAAAAACAAAAATATGCAAAACAATGGTTTTGAAACCAATTATAATTGGTGTTTTTCAACAATTGGTGCATTTCATTACCATTAGTAATTATTTTTTCAATTAAAAAAATTTAATTACCATTAAATGGTAATGAAAATTTTTTCATTACCATTGATATCAACCAATGGTAATTAAATTTCAATGGTAATGAAAAATTCCCATCTATGCTTTAAAGTAATGAACTTAAAAATTGGGATGCGTAAGTCGATGCGAAATTTAATAAGCTACAAGCAGCAAAAAACAAAACTGAAATCGGTGAGAATTGAGAGCTGTAGAATAATTCTGACAAAAAAAGTGCATCTCGTCCCACTGTGCAGAGGCCCCCTAAAGAAGGACATGTTTAATACGCAAAAAGTTTAAATGCTTTAAAATCACCAACTAAAAATCCGTGTAAAAAATAATCTAGCGTTAAACTAAAAAACACTTTGAAGGGTTTGTTTTGTAAAATGCCAACTTTCATTTGCTTTTGGTTTCATCCCGTTACGATTCGGAAAAGTTCGATTTTGTATCACTGTGTTACCAATAGTAGTTTTTTAGTATCTTCAAAGTACTAAAATTTGTATTTTTACTGGTTATAAGTACTATTACACGGTGTGGTTGAAAAGGTTTACTTGAAAAGTCGTTGCATATGAAATTTTTTGCAATTTTTTTGTTAGCTGGCACCCGTACGAATAGTTAAAGCCCAGATTAAAAAAAGTCTATCGTGGGATTTTTGAATTTATAAGATTTTCATCTTATTGGATGCTACAGAAAAACGACGAAACTTATGTTAAAGTGTAACATATGGTTAATAGTGTTTGATGTCCTAAATCTAAGTCCTTTACCAAAAGATTCTTGGACGTCTTAATTTTAAAAAATCGCATTTAAAAATAAAATCGAGATTTGTAAATTTTAACACCCTGTAAAAAAGGACACCGAGCGGCTAGAGACTTTATTATACGCTTAATTTAAAGCTTGTAGTTTTATCTTCCAACTAGGATTGTTATAAATTTGAGACCTGTTTTTCTTAATGGTATTTTTTTTAAACACCTTTTTATACTCAAAATAATTATTCTGTTAAATACTCTGTAAAATGACTGTAATCTCAATTCGACAGATATTTGACAAAGTTATCTGTCGAAATACAGATTTAGAAACAAAAGACTTTGTATTTTCTTGTGACCGAAAAACAAAATTTTGTAAAATTGGAGTTACTCGTTAAAAACTCGTAATTTTCACAAAAATAAAAAAGTAAATTTACAATTTGGAAGCAATAAAGCGGGCAAATTTAACAAAATTTTAGTTTAAATTAATATAATTCTCTGCTGCATTAATTTTAATGTTTTTGAAGCAGAGAAGTTTTACTAAAAAAAGGGATTTAACTAAAACTTTGTAAATTTACAGAGTTTTTTTTGGAAAATTTTGAACTCATAAGCATTTAACTAAAACTTTGTAAATTTACAGAGTTTGGTAACATTCTTTTCGGTTTTATCAATATTTTAGAGATAATTCCGTAAATTTACAGTTTTTTTATCTGAATCATTTTACAGATTTTTCTTCGTAAAATAACAAAAAATCTTGCTGGTTGGAAATCTATGGTATTTTCTGCTGGCTCAGCAGTGTATCTCTGTAATTTAACAGAGTGATTATTTTGAGTGTAGAGACAATTTTTATACCCTCCACTCTAGTGATAGAGGGTATATATATAAGTTTGTCGTTCCGTTTGTAACACCTCGAAATATTGGTCTAGGACCCCATAAAGTATATATATTCATGATCCTCGATCGATTTAAGACGATCTAGCGATGTCCGTCTGTCTGTCTGTTGAAAACACGCTAACTTTTGAAAATCTTTACGGAGGCTCCACAAGTTTGGCATAATGTTGGACATTTACCTGGTCAGGTTGTTATTGCAATCCAGCGAAATCGGTCCAGTGCACTGTGGGCCAGGATTTCCATTTTTTGGCCAATAAGGTCTGTAAGGCAACACATATTTAAAAATATTTTTTCAGTATGTCAACATCTTGAATTTTGTGCATCTTAAATATCTTTTTACTGTAGCTTAAAGTTTTTTTTTTTGTATGAGGTTAAAGTTAAAGTTTGAGATTTTTTTTATATTTTTTATTCATGAAACAAATATTTTTTTTTTGTACTTCAACACAATATTTTTTCAAATTTTCTGCGAAGTTCTCCTAAAGACATACCTGTTAGTCCAACACATGAGATAAACTGCCAAAAAGTAAGCTAAAAGTATATATTTTTTTTATAAATTATGGAAATTAATACTTTTGTTGAAATCCGTCTTTTTTCAACACCAAAGTCCAAAAAAGTCCAAACGATATTGACAAACCTTGAATTACAATCTGTCTCTAACAGTGTATTCTATTCACATTTTTGCGACCCTGTGCGACCGTTCATAATCTTTTGACATAGAGACAATAAACCAAAATATGGCGTTTAGAAATGCCCTAAAATGGAACTACAAAAATTTTTGGCTATTTTTGTTTCTATTGAATCCTAATAAAAAAATTTACACTTTGACAACATTGGCGTGATAACTGGAGATGAGTGCGTGAATAAGTTTTGACTCACGTTCACTCACGCTCACGCAAAAAAAAAACATAATTTTCTCAATCGTTTTTTTTTCTCACACTTACTCACTATTTACGTGAGTAAGCAAACCACCACTCACGTGTGACTCACGCTCACGCATAACTCATGCTAAACATTTTAAACACGAAAAAATTGTAAAACTAAATTAATACACTTATATAATTTTGACTCACGCAAAAAAATGGCACTTAATACGAATCACTCACGCAAAAAACGTCTCTCTCACTTGTCACTCACGAACAAACAATTTGAGACACGCTCACTTTCGATCACGCGTGATTCGCCTGACCAGCGTCCATCTCTTGTGCTAAAATTAAAACTAGGAACACCCCAGCAAAAAAAGTGCGGAGTACTTCTCAGTGGAGTGCTTTAAAACAACAACAAATGTAATGAAATACAACAAAAATAACAAAAAACACAAGAAAAAAACACACAAACAGTTTTTTCTACTCCATAAAAAGTTGTTATTCAGCACTTAACTCATTACCTTCCGCGACACTCCCATACAAAAGTAAGTAGATATTCAGTAAGAGTACTCCGAGCTTTCAAACAACTTCCAACTACTTCCACGGAGTAGTTCTTATCTACTGAATATCTACTTACATTTGTATGGAGGTGTCGCGATAGGTAATGAGTTAAGTGCTGAATATCTATGTATTCTGGAGTAGAAAAAACTGTTTGTGTGTTTTTGTCTTGTGTTTTTTGTTATTTTTGTTCTATTTCATTACATTTGTTATAGTTTTAAAGCACTCCACTGAGAAGTGGTAATGACTTTTTTTGCAGGGACATTTAAGCGGGCATATATCAATACAATTAAATAATTTTGACTCACGCAAAAAAATGGCACTCACTGCGAATCACTCACACTAAAAATGTCTCACTCACTTATCACTCATGAACAAAAAATTTGAGTCACTTGACCAGTGTACATCTCTAGTGCTAAACATAATAAATGGGAACGCATATTTTGGCGATAGCATTTTAAATATTTTTTGTGAAATTGCAAGCTAGTAGCATTATTTGTATATTTAGGATGGCAAATGCTAACTGGAAATAAAAGAGTTCTCTCTTAAATGTCCCACTGGATATATTAATATTTTGACGCATTTAAAAGAGAAATATTTTTTTTTGCTTATATTTTCTGATATAAGCAAAAAGATGGTTGTATCATTTTTTTAAAATACTCTGTCCTACATTTTGGATCCGCCATTTTGATTTCAAAAAGTCTGAGTTCGTATTCGTGTTACGTAATCATTTCCTAGTGATATTAATCAATAATTTAAATATCTTGTCCGCCATATTGGATCCGCTATTTTGATATTTGATTCTGAAATCAGATTTGGCAACCGAAAACCGTTAAAATCAGACAACATAGAAAAAATTTTATATTTTATTTTATTTGTCGCCATATTGGATCCGCCATTTTGAATTTAAAAAATTGGAGCTCATATTCGTAATTACCGACCCTAAATACATCGAAAATGATTATAGTAAATACAATAAGCTAAGAATTAAAAAAATAAATCCGCCATATTGGATCCGCCATTTTGTATTTGGAATCCCTAATTCCAAAATCAGTTTTAACATCCGAAAAACTATTAAAAACTATTAAAGTTTTTGGAAAAAAAGAGACAACATATAAAAAATCTTAAATTTAAATTTGTCGCCATATTGGATCCGCCATTTTGAATTTTAAAAGTCTGAGCTCATATTCGTTTCTAACGACCCCAAATACATCGACAATGATTATAGTAAATACAATAAGCAAAGAATTAAAAAATCATGTCCGCCATTTTGGATCCGCCATTTTGAATTTTCAAATTTTTTTTCCAGAATCGTGATCAGCGATCCTTTAACACCCATATGCGATACTTTTTTGACATATAGGTTAAACGGTCTATTTATGGCCAAAATTCAGGAATGCTGGCCCACAGTGCAGTGGTTCAAAAGTTATGAGCAAAAGACTGAATTTCGGCAAGGGTTTTTCGTGAATTTATGAGATAAAAAAAACGATAACTTTCGAAAGACAATTCTGAGGATGCTGAAGCTAGGTATATATGTATATTTTTCGTTCCCCTGGCCTACTTCATATTAAATTTCAGCCAAATCGGTTCAGTGGTTCAAAAGTTATTAGCAAAACCGTGAATTTCAGATTAGTTTCACCTTAAATTCACATTTTGAAAACCCGTTAAACATGTTTTAAGAACATTGGTAAGTCACAAAAATATTTTACAACGCATTTTTGTCACTCGAAAATATTTTTACACTAAAAAAAAATAGACTCAAAAAAAAATTTGGTAAATTTTTATTTTTTTTTGAGAAATTAGTTTAAAAAAAGTTTTTTTACACAAAATAAAATATTTCTTATCAAAAATGTTATTTTTTCACGTTAGAAAATTTACTATCACTTAAAAGAGCATTGTGGAGGGTATTCATAGATTCGGCCAAGTCGAATTTAACTTTTCTACTTGTTTTTTTTAAACACCTTTTTTTTACTTTTTTAGAGACAATTTTTATCAATACATTCGTATATTGATTAAAAATTGTCACTAAGTCCAAGCCATAGAGTATACATAGAGGCGAAGGTAAAAGAAAAAATAATATCACTATCTTTTTCTAATTTTTCACACGTACGTTGTCGATGTGAATTCACCACACAATACATGTTTACAAGTCATATTTTGTCAACAATTACATGCATTCAAGTTGTACTTTGACAACTTAATTTATGACACCTTCGCCTTTATGTATTCTCTATGGGCCAAGCCTTGGATGTCCAGTTGGTAATTAGACGTTGATGAAAGAACTGATCAACTTGATAATTTTAATATTAAAAGCCCAGATGATATTTTTCAAAGAAAGACGAAATATCGGCAACAAATAAATAAAAAAATTTATTTAAAACTAACACAGAAAGAATTGAAAACTGATTTCAATTACTAAAACTGCTGATTCAATTACTTTAGTATTTGAAATTCCTCCGAGCACGAAAATGCTTGGACCAATTACTAAATTAATAGCTGAGTATTTGAATTGTTTTCAAATACTCGTTTTTCCGTATTTGATTACTTTTTAATTTTAGTTTCATATTTTTTTATTTAAAAAAAATTTACACAAAAATGTTGTGAGATTTGAACCAAGGACGCCGGAGTCTAAGGCACAAAACACAACCACCAGGCCACAGCCGTCTTAAATTAATAGCAAACTTTACTGATATTATACAAATGAATAAAATACACAAAAATAAGTTTCGTTTTAACATCTCTGTAAAAAAAGAATCTATTTATGGAATCTGAAGCAAGAAGTAGCGTTTTAACAACTCTGTAAATAAAAAAATGTTTAAGGTTTTATTTAAAAAAAAAAAAAGAAGCATCTGCGGGGAATCGAACCAGCGCACAGTGCCACATTTGGCCAATCTAGCACGACAAAAATCAAAAAAAAAAATTCCCCGATTTTCATGATATGTTTGTATGTATTATAGAACATTCCTAATAGCACGGAAATAATCATATAAGATCGACAATTCGGCTCGTTACTAACAGGTGGGTGCATAAAGTTGCATCTTGTAAAATCCTGTAACTAGTGTACATTATTTCGCATAAATTAAGTCGAGTTTAAACTGTTGTAACTTTTGAACAAAAAGAGACATTTATCCACTCTTTTTTGGTAATTTTAAAGGATATTTAAATGCTTTAAGTGATATCTTTTGTTTTTTTTAAAACAAATTTTTCTATTTCTTATTAAATTTTTAACAAAATACAAATTTTTTAAAAGAAAATTATATATTTATTTTTTTTTTTGATGGAATAGAAATTTTGTGTTTGGTCCGTATTGGTCGCCGGACTTTTTCAGATATATTGACCAATATCCATAGTACTTATTTCAATGGCTAACTTTTGCGACCGTCTGCGACGCCGACTACAGTGGGGCGATATGAAAACCTTGTTTTTACATATTTTTTAAACATATTTTAAAAAAGTGGGCGTGGCAGTTGTCTGACCACCCCCATTTTTTGTGATATTATTTCTAAAGTCATTGAGAGTATATATACCAAATTTAAAGAAATTATAACCAAAATTACAAATTTTTAAACAAGTGGGCGTGGCCCTTAACCGGCCTCCCATATTTTTCATAATGTTGTTTTCAAAGTCAAAACGAACATTTATACCGAATTTCAAGGCAATAACATTAAAATTGGATTTTTGTCGTCCTAGATTGGCCAAATGTGGCACTGTGCAGTGGGGCGAGATGCACTTTTTTTGTAAGAATTACTCTACAGCCCTTAATTAGTAACCTATTTTAATTTTGTTTTTTGCTGCTTGTAGCTTATTAAATTTCACATCGACTTATGCAGCCCGAAATTTTCAATTATATTTTCTAATATGTTTAAATTTGATTGTGAAAGTCAAAAAAATGTGTTTTTCTTGTATTTTGGCTGTAAAACGCTAAAAAGTTTACGAATCAAAATGATTATTGGCTAAGCTTAAAGGTATTTATAATGGCTTTCATAGCTTCACGAATCGTATTTGCAATAACATATTCCTTTTGTTGCAAAAATTGAGTTAATTTATGGCAGTATTGATTTTTTGAATAGCTATAGTTTAGAGTTTGCAAATAATCGAGATATTTCATAATCGCGATTACGATTAAAAAAATTGCCGTTAATCGCGATTACGATTAATCGAATTTTTTAAATAATTTGAGTTGCAATAGCTTTAAAAAAATCTTTTGAAATTTACATTTTAGAAAGTACGAAAATACAAAAAAATATTATTTTTAAGAAATAAAATTAAAAACTTTCGAACTTTCCTAGTAAAAATAAAAAAAGTTCTTTGTTGATAAAATTTTACATATACTTAAATTTTGTTGACATCTTCAACATCAAAAAGACTTTTGGAGAAAAATACTAGATTTTCTTACATCTATATTGCGCTTAAATAAACTCTACCAAGAGTGCTTCAATCAACACTGAATAGATACATGATTTTACTGCGTCTTTATCTGTGCTATTAAAGAGTAATCTAAATTGTGACTGGTTTGGATTCCCTCTTTGCCTCGTGATTCCTTTCCAAAAGCTGCTCCCAGTTCAAAATTTTTGTGGGGTCGTGTCGAGGAAATTTATTAAAAAATTTTTCAAGGCATCATTAATCGGCAACCTGCGGTCAAAGTATGAAAAATTACGTTTTTTTTTTAAATATCATGTCCAAATTTTTCGACCAAAGCCTTTTAAGTATATTTTAAAAACAAACCTCTTTAAAACTTACTTATATCAGAATTTAAATTTTCCTTTAAATTTCAATGACTTTTACGAGAAAAGGAAAGAAAAATCGCAAACAAGTTAATTAATTACCAGAACGCATCATACCATCCTGCAATCGATTCTACTTAACTTTCTAAAATCAATGATTTTTGTTTGAAATTGTTCGTAAAGTAATCGTTTTTTAGAGTACTTTAGTTTTTTTGAAAAATAATTTTAAATATAAACTTCAAAATGGGTTTTAAAAAATTTTGAAACTGATTTAAATTTGTTATAAAAACAGTGTATTTCATAGAAAATTATTAATCGTAATCGCATGACTTTTTTGTCGATTACGATTAATTGGTGCGATTAATCGCGATTACGATTACGATTTTAATCGTTTTGCAAACTCTACTATAGTTGCATAAATTTTCCTTAGTACTTATCATATCGTAATAGTACGAAAGTCAATTTGTGTATTCAATAATTTGTCCCCTAATTTGTGATATAAAGGTGCATTTAAATGCACTTTTAAACTGAATTTTTCAAAAATGAATTTTTTTCAATGAAATTTTTTTAATAAAGAACCTCAAAGAAATTAATATTACAATTAATTTGAGCCAAAAGTCAGTTGAACCCGTTTACTTTTGACCGTTTTACAGCCAAAAAACTAAAAAATCAATTTGTTTTGACTTTCGCAATAAAAATTAAGTGGTTTAAAGTAATGAGCTTAAAAATCGGACTGCGTAAGTCGATGCGAAATTTAATAAGCTACACTCAAAAAAAACCTTGTAAAGTTACCAAAAAATCTCGTGATTTTACGAGGCTATTCTCGTAAAATAGGAGGTAGGTAAAATTCTCGTAAAATAACGAGGATTTCCTCGTAATTTTGAATGCGCCAAAAATTGGTAAAATAACCAATTTTATTGGTAAAAATATTGTTTTTAAACCGGAAAAATTAAAAAAAAAATGGTAAATTTACAAACCAAAATGGTAAATTTACAAAAAAAAAATTGTTTTTGTTAAACAACATAAATCCTCGTAATAAAATCATTTTTGTAAAATAACTTTTTTTTTTTGTAAATTAACTACAATCCTCGTTATAAATTTTTAAAAATTTTGTCAACTTTTTTTATAAATATATTTCAATAATAAAAAAAAAATTACAAAAAAAAAATGTTTTTTTTTTTGTTAAACAACATAAATCCTCGCATAACATAATTTTTGTAAAATAACAGTTTTTTTGTAATTCAGCTAGAATCCTCGTAATAAAAACTTTGTTGTAAAATTAAATAAAATAAGACTGTAGTTATCGTTTGAGCAAAGTACAAGATTTTTTGTTAAAAAACAAGGAAAATTGTTAAGTATTGGTAGAACGGGATTACAAGGCATTTTACCAGGCATTTTACCAGTTTATTTTTCTGAGTGTACAAGCAGCAAAAAACAAAACTGAAATCGGTTATTTTTGAGAGCTGTAGAGTAATTCTGACAAAAAAAAGTGCATCTCGCCCCACTGTGCTAAAGAAGGACATGTTTAATACGCAAAAAGTTTAAATGCTTTAAAATCACCAACTAAAAATGCGCGTAAAAAATAATCCAGCGCTGAACTAAAAAACACTTTGAAGGGTTTGTTATGTAAAATGTCAACTTTCATTGGTTTCATCCCATTCCGATTCGGAAAAGTTCGATTTTGTATCACTGTGTTACCAATAGTACAGTCGTTTTTTAGTATCTTTAAAGTACTAAAATTAGTAATTTTTACTGGTTATAAGTACTATTACACGGTCTGGTTGAAAAGTTTTAATTGAAAGGTCGTTGCATATGAAATTTTTTGCATATTATGTTACCTGGCACCCGTACGAATAGTTTAAGCCCAGATTAAAAAAAAATCTATCGTGGGGTTTTTGAGATAATAAGATTTTCATCTTATTGTGTGCTACAGAAAAACGGCGAAACTTTTGTTAAAGTGTAACATTAGGGCGTTTCATCAAAAACTTTTTTTTTGGATTTTTGCAACTCTTGAAGCGGAATATAAATTCTTATGACCTAAAAGATTTTTGAGATTTTTTTTCAGATTTTTAGAAGGTCGGGATCAACTCGCTCAAATCGATATCCAAGAAATGAGGTTATGAAACATAATTTTCTTATCCAATTTTCTTATGCAAGAAATGAGGTTATGAAACATAATTTTTTTATTTTTTTTTCTCTGGTGCCTTTTTTTTACAAACCCGAATATATTTCTTCTAAATGTTGCAAGCCTCCTAAAAAAATATTCGTGTTCCAAATTATAAGTTTAAATTATAACTAAGATGACCTTAGAAGTAAAAAATCCTCAATCCTTTCAACCTCAATAACTCGAGAAATAAGCTATGTATGAACGTTATGTTGAATCCGTCAGATAGGTCTTTAAAAAACCCTTCATTTAAAACTAATCTGACAACTGTCACTTATTGTTAGTAAAAATGTTAAAGAAAATAAAAAACTGGAAAAAACAGATTTTCTCACCCATTTTAACGAAAATTGAAGGTAGTTTTTTTTTTGTAAAGTTGAAAAAATAACTTTAAAATACTTTTTCTAAATTGTAGTTAGTCTTTCCAAGCCGGTTAACCAAAATACCTGTTTGACAAAAAACCGTTTTTCCGGTTTGGAAACACTAATTGCAATCAAAAAAACTTCTTTTATGATTATTATTTCAACTTTAAAAAAAAACCTACTAATGGATTCCCTTCGATTTTCGGTAAAATGTGGGTAAAAAATTAATTGATCTTAGTTTTTTTAATATTTCCACTAAAGTGACAAATGTCGTTTTGGTTTTAAATTAAAGGTATTTGGAAGACCTATCTAACGGATTCAACAATACGTTCATACATTGCATATTTCTCAAATTATTGAGGTTGGAACACGAGAAACTCTGAATTTTTAAGTTTAAGGTCATCTTAGCGACCCTTGAACTTATAATTTTGACGGCGAATATTTTTTTTAGCAGGCTAGCAATATTTAGAAGTAACGAAGAAGAAGAAAAAAAAATAAAAAAGATCATGATTCATAACCTCATTTTTTTGATAAAATTGATTTAAGCGAGTTGATCTCGACCTTCCAAAAATCTGAAAAAAAATTCATAAGCATTCAAAATCCGCTTCAAGAGTTGCAAAAATCCAAAAAAAAAAGTTTTTAATGAAACGCCTTAGTATAACATATGGTAAATAGTGTTTGATGTCCTAAATCTAAGTCCTTTACCAAAAGTTTCTATGACGTCTTAATTTTAAAAAATCGCATTTAAAAATAAAATCGAGATTTGTCAATTTTAACACCCTGTAAAAAAGGACACAGAGCGGCTAGAGACTTTATTATACGCTTAATTTAAAGCTTGTAGCTTTATCTTCCAACTAGGATTGGTATAAATTTGAGACCTCTTTTTATACCCTACATCACACTGTGGTACAGGGTATAATGAGTTTGTGCTGATGTTTGTAACTACCCGAAATATTGGTCCTAGACCCACTTTTAAGTATACCGATCGACTTAGAATCACTTTTTGAGTCGATTTAGCGATGTCCGTCCGTCCGTCCGTCCGTCCGTCCGTCCGTCCGTCTGTCTGTCCATGTAAACGGTGTAAATACGATACAGGTCGCAATTCTCGATCAATTGACTTGAAATTTAAAACTTAAGCCTCCCAAGGACGAAGCCTATTGAAATTGGAAAAAATCGGTCCATATTTAGACCTAGCCCCCATACAAAGGTCCTCTTTAGTTTTGGCTAAAGTCGCATTTTAATAGGTATCTTTTCAAAATTTGGCAGGAATTAATGTTTTATACACTCAAATCACCATTCCGAATTTTAAAGAAATCGAACCAGTTCTTCAAGTAGCCCCCATACAAACCACCTTCCCGATTTTCACATAAATCTCTCAATTTTCATGAAAATAGAAAATATTTAATTAAAATTCTGTTTGTGTATGTTAAACGCGTACTTTAATAACCTTATCAAATCTAATTATCATCGGACCATTTTGGACTTAGGTCCCATGTGGAAATTTCGCCCGATATTCAGTTGAAGCGATTTATTGTCAACAAAAAGAAGCCTATTCCACTCAAATTTGATTAGTGATTGCTTTTTACACTTATTAAAGAATTGACAAAATATAGATCTAATCAGTCCACGTTTGAACTTGGGACCCATGGTCCGGGAAACTCTGGTGTAGGGTATTATATGGTCGGTCTTGACCGACTATAATTTTCTTACTTGTTCATAATGGTAATTTTTTTTTTTAAACACCTTTTTTACTTTTTTACACTCAAATTATTATAATTATTCTGTTAAATACTCAGTAAAATGACTGTAATCTCAATTCGACAGATATTTGACAAAGTTATCTGTCGAAATTAGAGATGGGATCGTGAGTGACTTTTCAATCACGATCACGCACGCTCACGAAAAAAAAAATGTAATCACGCACGATCACTCACGAACATTTTTTTTCTACTCACGCTCACGCACGCTCACGTGAGTAGAAACAAAATTTAATCACGCTCACGACGTAATCACGATCACGAAATACTCACGAATTAAAATATGTAAAAAAAATATATTTGGGGTGCTGACATTCCCATGACATTTCCCCTAACTGGACCCCACTGGACCGATTTCGCTGAAATTCAATATCAACCTGACCAGAAAAATGTCAAGCTACTTTCTTTCGAAAGTGTGTTTTCAACAGCCAGAATGACGGACGGACATCACTACGTCAAATTAAAATCGATGAAAAATTATTAATTTTTATACTTTTTCGAACTGTTACAAACTTACTATCACTAACAATAAGTGTAGGATATAAAAAAGTCCCGCTTTTTAAACCAAAATCCCACTTTTTCAACCTTTCCATCCCGCTTTTCAGACAAAAACAGTTGGTCAGGTTACCAATGACACATTTAAAAAACTTATTAAATTTATTATTTTTTTTGAAAGACCATGAAAAAATCAAGAAAAAGTAACCGAACAAAAAAAATTGGGGAACCAATTAAAATCACGAAAAATTCACGCAAGAATTTTACTCACGCACGAACTTTTTTTGTTCCTCACGCTCACGCACGCTCACGTGAGTAGAAAAAAATTTACTCACGAATCACGTGATTCATACGTGATTCACGTGATTCACGTTAATCACGTGATTGGTGCCCATCTCTAGTCGAAATACAGATTTAAAAACCAAAGACTTTGTATTTTCTTGTGACCGAAAAACAAAATTTTGTAAAATTGGAGTTACTCGTTAAAAACTCGTAATTTTCACAAAAATAAAAAAGTAAATTTACAATTTGGAAGCAATAAAGCGGGCAATTTTAACAAAATTTTAGTTTAAATTATAATATAATTCTCTGCTGCATTAATTTTAATGTTTTTGAAGCAGAGAAGTTTTACTCAAAAAAGGGATTTAACTAAAACTTTGTAAATTTACAGAGTTTTTTTTTGTAAAATTTTGAACTCATAAAAAGCATTTAACTAAAACTTTGTAAATTTACAGAGTTTTTTGAAAAAATTCTTTTCTGTTTTATCAATATTTTAGAGATAATTCTGTAAATTTACAGTTTTTTTTATCTAAATCATTTTACAGAGTTTTCTTCGTAAAATAACAAACAAATCTTGCTGGTTGGAAATCTATGGTAATTTCTGCTGGCTCAGCAGTGTATCTCTGTAATTTAACAGAGGAGTAAATCCATATCAACATAGCAAAAAAAATTGAATTTTTGACGTCAATCGACCCAAATTTCATGAAACTCGGTATATATATTGGGACTTACTCAACTTATACTCAAACAAAATTTAAGACTTTTGACTTCCGTAGTTTTGGAAATATGACGTTTCAAAAGTCAAGAAAATCCTTTAAAAGGTAAATTACAAATATTTATATCTCGAAAAGTATTTGAGGTAAATCACTCCCAGACAGCTTTTTTTAAAGACAAAATCATCACCTTTAAAATATCATTTTGCAAAAATTTTTATTGTGGGATCTTTTTTGTGTTTCTGCACAATTCGCGATTCGCAAAAACATATCAAAAAAAGCGACATTTTTAAAAATCTAAAAAAAATATATGTTAATGGTATGAGTCTAAGCTACAAGCTCTAAAAATTTCGCGTTGGTGAATGTATTAAGTCCAGAGATATTAATAAAAATGTGTTGATAAGTAGGAATTTTTTTTTAAATCTGATGAATATTTAATTACTATTTTTGAATATTTTTGCAAATACATAAAATAAAACGGTGAAAAAAGTAAAGTTGACGGTACACACGAGTATTACACATGAATATATTGTAACATAACTTTTTATCGATTACACTACTTAACAAAAGTTAACTTTTTTTGCAGAGACTTCTAGAACACATTTTAAAAAGTATTTGGCCTACACGAATCTGTCATCATAAACATTTTATCAAATTGTCTTCTGGACATATAGACCTATTTTACAGACTAAGTCCTCAAACCCAAGAAAGAAACGTAATAATAAATGTTTCACACTGACATACCTCATATTATTTGTTCGTTTTATATTTTTGTATGCTTCAGCTGCAAAAACTAAATGTGCAAATCACGCGAACGCGATTACATAAAAATGACAATGGATTCGCGTTTAGTGGATTCACGTTAAAGAGAGCAAACGACTTAAGAATATGTATTTTAAACAATGAAAATTAAAAAAATAAAAATATTAGGGAAAAAAGTATATGCAAATAATATTTGCAAATTTTGCTCAAAATTTAGATTTTTTTTGCAAATATTTTCGCATAAACTCAATGAATTTTGAAATAATATGCATTTTTAATAATTTTTCTAATATAAAGTCATTCGTTGGTTTTTATGGGCAGGGACCGCAAAAGAGGTCTTTTCTCGAAAAGGCGATTTGATCAAATTTTTATGATGACAGATTGGTGTTAAAGAGACCAAAATACTTTAGCAAATGTAATCTAAGAGTCTGTGCAAAAAAAGTTGATTTTTGTAGAGTAGTGTAAATGATATATATTCATGTTATATTGTAGCTATGTGTAGTACCCGTATGTACCATTTACTTTACTTTTTCACCGTTTTATTATGTGTATTTGCAAAAATATTAAAAAAAAAAAATTTAATTTTCATCAGATTGGACAAAAATGTACTACTTGGCAACACATTTTTATTCATATCTCTGGTCTTAATACGTTCACCAACTTAAAATGTATACAGCTTGTAGCTAAGATAGTTACCAATAACATATATTTTTTTCAGATTTTTAAAAATGTCGCTTTTTCAGATATATTTTCGCGAATCGCGAATTTTGCAGAAATAAAAAAAATTCCCAAAATAAAAATTTTTGCAAAATGTGATTTGAAAGGTCATGGTTCTGCCTTTAAAACAAGCTATCAGGGAGTAATATTGATCAAATACTTTTGAAGATATAAATGTTTATATTTCATCCTTTAAAAGATTTTCTTCACTTTTGACACGCCATATTTCTGGAACCACGAAAGCTAAAGGTCTCAAATTTTGTCTGAGTATAAGCCTTATAAGTCCTAACATATACACAAAGTTTCATCAAATTCGGAGGCATCGAAGTAAATCAGGGGTTCATGTTGAAAAATTTTAACTCAGAGTGCTTATTTTGAGTGTAGAAACAATTTTTATACCCTCCACTCTAGTGATAGGGGGTATATATAACTTTGTCATTCCATTTGTAACACCTCGAAATATTGGTCTAGGGCCCCATAAAGTATATATATTCATGATCCTCGATCGATTTTAAGACGATCTAGCGATGTCCGTTCGTCCTTCCGTCTGTTTGTCTGTCTGTCTATTGAAAACACGCGAACTTTTGAAAGACTTTACGGAGGCTCCTGAAGTTTGGCATATATGTTGGGCATTTACCTGGTCAGGTTGACAGAATTTCGGCAAGGGTTTTTCGTGAATTTATGAGATAAAAAATACGCTAACTTTCAAAAAAGTTCGGAGGATGCTGAAGCTATGTATATATATTTTTCGTTCCCCTGGTCTGATTCATTTGAATTTCAGCCAAATCGGTCCGGTGGTTCAAAAGTTATTAGCAAAACCGTGAATTTCAGATTAGTTTCACCTTAAATTTTCGTGTTAAAAACCCGTTAAACATGTTTTAAAAACATTGGTAAGTCACAAAAATATTTTACAAAGTATTTTTGTCAATCAAAAAAATTTTTACACTAAAAAAAAATACACTCGAAAAAAGTTTTACACTCAAAAAAAACTTTACACCCATAAAAAAAATTTAGTAATTTTTTTTTTTTTTCAAACATTACTACACTCAAAAAAAAAAAACTGTAATGTTAGCAAAAAAAGCTTGTAAACCTACAAGAAAATTTGCTGATTTTGAACCCACAATTTTTTTGCTAAAGTTAGCAAAAATGTTTTGCCAATAATTAGTTAACAAAAAAAAATTTTTTTTGACACATTTGAGGACCCCATTGGGTTCGGACCCGATAGGTCCAGACCCCGATGGGCCCAGACCTAGTTGGGTTCCTTAAAAATCGTCATAGTTTTTGATCCAAAATTTGTGTCCGTTTCGCTCTACCTTGCTTAGTTTTTGAGATAAGTGATTATAGGGGACCACTGGGGTCTTGAGAATTAAAAAACTCGATAACTTCAAAAATATTACTCGGAGAGCTTTTGACTATTTTGCGGTCTTGTTCTACGTATTGAGGGCTACAAAAATGCTTTTGGACTTTTTGTTGTGTCGGCAAAATTTACCGAGATATGAGCATTTTAAAATTTTCGGGAATGCTAACTTGTTTGGATCCAAAGTTAGGGCCCATTAGGGTCCACACATGTGAAGAGGACCCGCGAAAGTATGGTGATTCTAAGAACCAAAAATGCCCTCCATTTTGCTCTATCTGGCTTAGTTTCCGAGATAGAGCCATTTTAAGTTTTCTGAAAATAAAAAAAAAATTACTATTATTTTTGCTAATGTTAGCAAAAAATCTTGTAAAAATGTTGTCAACTCAATTTCAAATCTTAGCAAAAGAAATTAGTTCAACGTTTGTTTAAAATTGCTAATGTGCTAAATGAAGTTTACAAGAATTTTTTGCTAACATGCTAATCTCAACTAAAAATTTGCTAAAAGTTAGCTAACTAGCATTAGCAAAAAAAAAATTAGTAAATCTACTAACGTATTTTTTTGAGTGTAAAAAAATTGTTTTACACAAAATAAAATATTTCTAATCAAAAATGTTATTTTGTTCACGTTAAAAAATTTACTATTATTAAAAAAGGGCATTGTGGAGGGTATTCCTAGATTCGGTCAAGTCGAATTTAACTTTTCTACTTGTTTATCATCAAATTGGAATATTCTACCGTGTGAAAAATGTTGCTAAAAAATTTTAAAACTTATCAAATTATTTCGTTTTAAATATTTAAGTGTTAACAATTAATTTCTAATTCATTGATCATATTTCTTGGGAATCTAAAAACATAAGCATGCGCCCATTTGCAAATTCATTCATTGTATACATTTTTACAATGTTTATTTCAAAAAATAATCCTTAATATTTATAAATGTCCTTTATAACGTAACATAAACATGTCCACAAAGGCTTTAGGTAGGATGTACTTCGACGATACAAACAACGTGTAAGTATGTAAATTTACCACTTTATTTTTAATCCCGGAAAGCGAGATATGTATTGTTTATAGATAAAAAAATAAAAAAAAACAATGCAAGAAAAAACAACAAAACATTGAAACCATACGCGAAATTCATTATACGTGGCACCTGTGGTTTCTCACACAAACGTACACCCGAAAAAAAGCGGGCTAAAAGTGATATTCACACAACTCATGTGCTGCAGAAAAGTGTATGTGTGGGCAAAGGAAGTGTGTGGTGCTATGGAGTGAGTACGAATAAGTGAAATTGATACCTTGTTATTTGGATACATCATGTTTTGTGTTGTTGTGTGGTGACAAATATGTTAAACGGTTTTATTTAAAATCGTAAAGGCGGAAAAATGTATAAACAAAAATAAAAAGCAATGAAACAACAACATACCATGGTACAAGATATATTTACAATATACGTAAGAAGTATACGTCATGATTTAAAAATTGAGAATATACCTACGTCTTTAAAATGCATTTAAAAATCCAAAATATGCACAAAAAATTTGAAAAAATATGCATACAAAACTCATTATTTTCAGGTAAAAATAGTATTTTTAACATTTATTAGTAATTGTCGAGTACTTTGAAGACCTCTATAATTTTGAAGGCGGATTGTACAAACCTCAAAAGAAATTTAGTTAAGTCTATGGAGCTCAGATAGGGTTGCCAGATACTAGAAGTCAAATAACTGGATAATGGAAAATTTTCAGCTGGATTTTGAAAAAATAACCCATACATTTTTTTTTTTTTAATAATTTTTAAAAAATAAACCGATGAGATACAAATTTTTATTCTGGACTACTTTTGAAACATAACATCAATTATATGGCCGTCTCTATTGGCCACGGCAAAATGTGCCTTTTTTAAGCATTTCCATTACTTACATCTCGAAGGTCTAAGGATTATTCGCGTAGATTTTTTTTTTAAATAACCCCACAAAATTTAAAAAAATCTACGTTAAAATTCCCTGGACGTGAGATGTCAAAAAAGGCCGACAATAACTGACCCTCATTTGCAGATTTAACCTCTCCAGACTTATTTTTTTGGGGTTATTTGAAAAGCAAAATGTAAGAAACAATCCTCAGATCATCGACGAGCTCAAGAAAAACATTCGTGCGGAAATCAACGATAGACTGCCCGAGATGTTCAGAAAATTAATGAAAATGCAGCAAAAAAACTCATTTTGCCATAGCCATGTTTTATTCATGATTAATGTTTTATTCAAAAAGTAGGCCAAGGTAAGGTTAGGTTAGGGGTGGCGGAGCTCAAAATGTTGAACTCCTAGCATAGACCGGCTGGTCCATAGCAATACCAAATATAACGCATTAGTCCATGTTGCAAACAATTTAACGGACATAAGGACCATAACTGCAATTTCTTCCAGATTCTCGAGTTCTGCTTTGCCTACAATTTGTTTGCGATGCCTGGCCAATGCGGGGCATTTGCACAGGATATGTTCAACTGTTTCATCCGTATTCGGTTCAGCACATCTTCTACAATTGGAATCAGAGATGAGTCCAATTGTTCTTGGGTGGAAAGCAATTTGGTAGTGTCCCGTGACCACTCCCGCGAGTAAACGACATTCCCTTCTGTTAAGAGAAAGTGGGTAGCGAGTTCTTTTGAGGTCGTAACGCGGCCAGATTATTCTGGTAATTCTGCTTGTAATTAACTCTCCATTTTCATGGAAATACCCTGACAATCACTACTCGATCTGTAGTACGGCATTGGGGGTTCATTGAACCTCCGGTTCAATATGAACAAAGTCCCCTACCCCATCTGCACCCAGTTTTGCAAGCGTCATCAAGAGACGAGGTTATTGCTGGATAGTTTTTGAAGATTGCCGTAGCACTCAAAGGCGACTTTTGATTTAATACAAAAGCCTCTTAAAGCTTTTAGGGGAGCTTGGCTGTCGATGTAAAAGTTTATTATTCGCTCCGATTCTCCAAGAAACTGCAAGGCTGCCTTATTAATAGCAACTATTTTAGCCTGGAATATGCTACAGCTCAAAGGTAGATTAAAAGATTTGTGTATATCACAGACGTCCGTAGTAAATCCCGCTCCTACTCCCGTCGATTGTTTGGAGCCGTCTGTGAAAATATTTAAAGGGTCATTTGGGACGCAATGCCAGTTCTACAAAAATTCTCAAGTCGGAAATTAAACTTTAAATTTCCGATCGAAAAGTAGTTTGTGCACCCTGTAGTCAGTGACAACGTTATTCAAATTGTCCATGCAACTGTGTCCAAAATTTCGGCGTCTGAGCCAATTCGACTCAAAGACGTCAATTGGCAGCAGATGCAATATTGTGTCGATGGATGCAGTGGATGTTGTTCTTAGGGCACCAGTGATACTAAGACCCATAAGCTGTTGGGCATTTTGGAACTACGAGTCACTTCCCTCTCCAGCGCTCTGTGCCAGACCATAACTCCGTAAAGTAAGATAGGTCTTACGATGGCAGTATAGATCCAGTGCGTGATCCTTAGCTCAAGTCCTCGTGTCTTGCCGAACATATTTTTGCACGCATAATATGCATTATTCGTCTTTCTCAATCGTTCATCGGTATTTTGGTTCCATGATAATTTGCTATCTAAAATAATTCCTTAAAATTTCGCATGATTTGAAAGTGGGATTTCAACCCAGTTAACCTTGACTTCTCTAAAATTTTCGATCTTATACTTTCGTGTAAACAATACCATCTCAGTTTTCCGCGGATTAACGTTAAGACCATTTTCATTAGCCCAAATCCATAACTGCTCTTCTTCTTCAACTTCTCAGTTGCTTTCAGAAACCTGAGAGAGTCAGACAAGGAAAGTTCATGGGCGACGTCTAATGGCAGAATATCTGAACCCATTATCCGCTGGCTTGCTCTTGAGAACGCTTGGCAACACCAGAGGTAGTGTTCTGTTTTGTTTTCATCCTCGATAAAATCTGCACAAAGAGGGTCTAATAAGACACCTAGTCTCGTCATATGACGCGCACAAGCAGGGCTGCGAGACTTGGGGATTTATCCCCAAAGTTGGGGATTTCACTAGAGAAGAAGGGACAAGAAATCTCATGTGGGAATTGGGGATTTCAAAAATTATTTTGGGGATTTTTTGCGGATATTCAAAATTGTATCTATTTGATACAACAAGCTAAATTTAATATAATCAACGATTTTTAGCAAAAGTTTTAGTGAAAATAACTCTTTAGTACGAGATTACGAAGCGTATTCAGTAAAACGTGCATTTATCGGCTGTAAAATGTATGTTAACATTGCCAAAACCCGTTTATTAACTCGTTTGTGGATTTTTTAATTGCTAAATCTACAAAATAAATTTTAAAATTACCATTCACAAAATTTTTTTAAAAAATTAACAAAAAATGTTTGCGTGATTAAAAAAAAATTATTTTTTATTGTTTGGGGATTTTTTGGGGATATTTTGTTTTATTTTTGGGGACAACGGAAAAAGTATCTGGTAACGCTACGCACAAGCATTGTGTCCCGTAATTAGGTCAGTAAATCTTCGACAGTCTATTCTTATTGGACTGAGTAGATAGTTTGCCACTTTTTTATCTCATCACAAAACATTGCATGTCAACTCATTTGATCATCATTATATGAAAATTGATTTCATTTGAGAGTTGATCCAACTTATCATCCTTGTCAGACCTATAGTAATCTAAAGCCTCGGATTGTGAGGAACTGTATCGGAGCCAATATTTGCCAAAAAATCGTCAGTCTCATTTCCCCATATTCCGCTATGAACTGGAACCCACAAGAGACAAACCTTGTTCCAACACGAGATCTCATTGAGTCTGCACATACACTCTTGGACAATTTAAGATGTTTTAACTAGAGAGTCCAGTAAATTGAGCGCAACTTGACTGTCATTATATATGGGGCATTCCATGCCAAATCACTCACTTTTAGGCCCGACCCCCTTCGATTAATTTTATTTTTGGATATGTTTTAGTACGTATTAAATGCAACTTGCAGCCAAATTTTCAGCCTTTTATACCAAGGTGGTGTTGAGTAATCAATTTTTCAAAATGGCGATTTTTTCCAAAAAATGAAAAAATTTAAATTTTCAATCAATTTTGACCAGTAAAAAATATAGATATTTTAAAAAAAGTTGGACAACGTTTTGTTGGTATTTACATGTAGTTTTAGAAAAAAAATGTGAACAAATTATTCGAAGTAATTATCACTTATTTTTTGACGTTTAAAAATTAAAATCGACTTTTTGAAAAAGTCCGAAACCTTCGATTTTTTTGTAAAAAACTATAAGAATTCTACTCTAAATTATGCAACTTTTAAGCCATAACTCGAGATGTGATCACAATTCTTTCTATTTTTTTTTTTAATTTTTAAAATTGCACCTTTTATGTTTTGGCTCTAATTTATTTTATATGGAGCTCGAAAAAAAAAAAAAATGGTAGATACTGACCCTAACTTACGCTTAATATATTCATTTGGAGGTAAATATACGTCTCACAAAAATTTGGGACGATCGGACATGTGTAAGGCGCTTAGCATGGTCCTTGAATTTTAAAAAACGGATTACCAGGAAAAATATGAATTTTTTTCTGTTTTCGCAATTTCTTTGGTATTTTAAGTTAAGTTTTAATTCAAGTGATTACAGAATTATGATGTGGAGTAAAATGCCTTTCTACTAAGGTACTAAAAACTAAAATCGGTTGAAAATCAGCCAAGTTATTACAACTTCCCCAGGCATCTAGCGTGTGCCATACAACTTGATTAAAAAAAAAAAAATACGAGGCCCTTTTTTTAAATTTATTGAAATTTTCTACTGTAATAACATTTTTTCATTATTCATGTTTCAGTGTAATATTTTTTTGACTTTTCCAAATTTTAAAACAAAAAAAATATTTTTTTTTTTAAATAGAGATTTCAAAAGGGTGTGGAAAATGCAGGCATTTTTAGCACTAATTTAAAAAATGTTAGCAAAACACAATATGGAAAATACTTGTCATCTAATAACATTTGAACTTGAAGAATAAAAAAATGTTATTACAGTAGAAAATTTCAATGAATTTCAAAAATCGGATTGTATTGATTAATCAAGTTGTCTGCCACACGTTAGATGCCTGGGGAAGTTGTAATAACTTTGCTGATTTTAAACCGATTTCGGTTTTTATGAGCTTAATAGAGAGACATTTTACTCTACATTTCAATTCTGTAACCATTTGAATTCAAAATTAACTTAAAATACCAAAAAAATTAAGAAAACAGAAAAAAATGCATATTTTCCCTTGTAATCCGATTTTCAAACTTCAAAGCCGATGCGGCACGCCTTACCCATGTCCGATCATCCTAAAATTTTCTGAGACGTATTTTTACACCCAAGTTAATATATCTAGGGGAAGTTACGGTCAATATTTACCAAATTATTTTTTTTGGAGCACCATATAAAATAAACCAGAGTCAAAAAAAAAAAAAGTGCAATTTTCAAAATTTGAATAAAAATAGAACGAATTACGATCACATCTCGAATTATGACTTAAAAGTTGCGTAATTTAGAGTAGAATTTTTTGGCATTTTTAAAAAAAAAATCGAAGGTTTCGGACTTTTTCAAAAAGTCGATTTTAATTTTTATACGATAAAAAACAAGTGATAATTACTTCGAATAATTTTTCATATTTTTTTTTCTAAAACTACATTTAACTACCAACAAAATGTTGTCCATCTTTTTTTAATATATCTATATTTTTTACTGGTCAAAATTGATTGAAAATTAAATTTTTTTCATTTTTTGGAAAAAATCGCCATTTTGAAAAATTGATTACTCAACACCACCTTGGTATAAAAGGCTGAAAATTTGGCTGCAAGTTGCATTTAATACGTACTAAAACATATCCACAAATAAAATTAATCGAAGGGGGTTGGGCCTAAAAGTGAGTGATTTGGCATGGAATGCCCCATATACTGATTCTACTATCCATCCATCCATCCATCCATCCATCCATCCACACATTTGTTTTCAATTATTCAAGTCGCTACGTCCAAAATAGCAATCACTTCAGTTTGTAAGACGGTTGCCATCTTGTCTATAAAATGAGAGTATTTGGTTTTGTCATTCAAATACCAACTTGATCCAGAACCAACTGAGGTACTAAAACCGCCCGTATAGAAATTATCAGAGTACTTTTTGAGAAAATTATCTGGATCGGACTAGTCTTCCCATCTCGGAAAGTTTATAGTGCATTTCCTACCAAACTATATGCAAGGTGTTATACTGTCTAAAAGCATTGGAAACATCGGACAAAGTTCTAAAAGCTATTAAACAGTTGACATCGGACAAAGTTCTAAAAGCTATTAAACAGTTGACCATACCCTGCATTAAAGTCTCCATGCCGATTTTCGTATGACCTATATCAAATATTTCCCCAAAGAAGTCTTAGGGACATGTCCCCAGAAGGTCAGCTTGCCCTGACTACTGCTGACTTTGAGTGAGGACATTTGAAAATTTATATAAAACTGTCCTCAGTTTTACCAAAGTGTCTTATATATTGAGATGTCCTTATGTAAATCTATTGATCATTGACATTGCTCAAGAACACAAGGCATCCTGAGATCATAAAAAAGTAAATTTTGTGAAGCAAAAATTCCATATAATTTTTGAACATAGTGTTTTATATTTCGTAAAAGAGATGAAATAAAAACAAATAAACTTTGATGGCCAGTGTATGGGTGAGTGTGTGTGCGTTACAAAGGGGTAAAAGAAAATTTTAAGCGAGCGAATGCAAAAATAATAAATGAATTGAATAGTACACGATAAACTACACTTTGAAAGCGCTGACAAATGTTGTTTGTTGATGCTTCTTCTGCTGCTGATATATAAATGATGAATGCACTTTGCACTTACTTGCCGCCAGGTAAAATAACAAAATTTCAATGATATACAGAAAATGACACAAACAATATTATAAACAACGGAAAATCAACGATATTTTCAAAATCCAATGCTTGATTTGGGAAAAATTTTAATACTGATATTCAGAGTCCTACTAGCCACTTAAAAAGTTGCCTTAAAAGAAAACCCAGAACGCACTAATTTATTAGACTCTTTGCAGTTTATAAACTTACTATAAACTCTATTTATGCTCTTGCGGATGACAGCAATATCTGTCACTCTTATTCTTTTAGCGTATGGATAACTGTCTTTACCTTGATTTATTAAAAATCTGTTAATGTGGTCTTGAAAACAAGGTCGATTTCAATGTACGGAAGGCTCAATGCTGAACTTTAACACACAAGTGAATTCGAGGTGTGAAAGTTTTCCTGAGCTTTCACATGAAATTTGTATACCCTAAAACCAAAGTATGGGTGAATGCTCACTAGGCTGGTTCATATATGGCACTTTTTTTGTGGGATTTTTGAATGGGCCACCCGGAATATATATTAAGCACCGTGAAAAAATAACACGTGATTTTTATACCCTCCACTCTACATAGTGATAGAGGGTATATATAAGTTTGTCATTGCGTTTGTAACACATCGAAATATTGGTCTAGGACCCCATAAAGTATATATATTCATGATCCTCGATCGATTTTAAGTCGATCTAGCGATGTCCGTCCGTCCGTCTGTATGTCCGTCCGTAGAAAACACGCTAACTTTTGAAAGACTTTACAGAGGCTATTGAAGTTTGGCATATATGTTGACCATTTACCTGGTCAGGTTGGTATTGCAATCCAGCCAAATCGGTCCAGTGGTTCAAAAGTTATGAGCAAAAGAGTAAATTTCGGCGAGGGCTTTTCGCAAATTTACGAGATAAAAAACACGATAACTTTCGAAAAACAATAACACTGCGTGACAAAACTAACCACTATTTTAGAAAACAAGAGTTACGACCATCATTTCAATATATTTCGGACATGCTGAATCGAATGGCGTACTCCGTTTTTCGATGTATGGTACAGTTTTCTTGTAAAATGTCATTAAAGATTGGCTGATTTTCAGCTTCTTTTTTAACAAAAAAAATTTCAAAGCTAATGATTTTTAAATTTTATGGCATGGAAAACAAAGATATAACTTGTAGCAATATTTCTAATATAAATTTGGTTTAAAGCTTTTCACCTTAACCCCTTTAATTCGCGGATTTCTTCATTTTTTTAAGTTTTCGCGAAATTAACCGCTTAATTGATCTCTGATAAAAAACTTGCATTTTGTGGATCATAAAGGCGTCCATGACACTACGAATAGTGGTCAAAAAACATCTATGTTATATGGACCATCATGAAGAAATTCGCGAAAAACCGTTTTTTTGTATATGGCAGCATCACTTTAGGAGATTATTTGAGGCTTCATCTTTTAGTATATAATGTGGGAACCTTAAACAATGAACTGACCCAAAATTTGTCCAAAAAAGTTTTCATTTGCAAAAGTTATCTTAACAAAAACTGTTATTTCAGTGTTTGCGATACAATAATTATAGTTTTTGTTAAGATAACTTTTGCAAATGAAAACTTTTTTGGACAAATTTTGGGTCAGTTCATTGTTTAAGGTTCCCACATTATATACTAAAAGATGAAGCCTCAAATCACCTCCTAAAGTGATGCTGCCATATACAAAAAAACGGTTTTTCGCGATTTTCTTCATGATGGTCCATATAACATAGATGTTTTTTGTCCACTATTCGTAGTGTCATGGACGCCTTTATGATCCACAAAATGCAAGTTTATTATCAGAGACCAATTAAGCGGTTAATTTCGCGAAAACTTAAAAAAATTAAGAAATCCGCGAATTAAAGGGGTTAAGATGAAAAGCTTTAAACCAAATTTATATTAGAAATATTGCTACAAGTTATATCTTTGTTTTCCATGCCATAAAATTTAAAAATAATTAGCTTTGGATTTTTTTTTGTTAAAAAAGCAGCTGAAAATCAGCCAATCTTTAAGGCTGGGTTAGCCATAAAACGTAACCGTAGCGTAGACTCTATACAATATTCAGTAAGCAAAAATAGTACAGAACATTTTTATTTATGTTTTGTTTTTTTCCAACGCATGGTATTTTATGTCACGCTAAAACGTAGAGAGAACCTATTTTCAACAGGTTCTCTCTACGTTTTAGCGTGACATAAAATACCATGCGTTGGAAAAAAACAAAACATAAATAAAAATGTTCTGTACTATTTTTGCTTACTGAATATTGTATAGAGTCTACGCTACGGTTACGTTTTATGGCTAACCCGGCCTTTAATGACATTTTACAAGAAAACTGTACCATACATTGAAAAACGGAGTACGCCATTCGATTCAGCATGTCCGAAATATATAGAAATGATGGTCGTAACTCTTGTTTATTTTTTAGTGTTCCGCAGTGTAATGAGACTGACATGGCATGTATCTTTGCTGTTCCTCAGATCTGTTTGGTATTGAATTTCAGCTCAATCGGTCAAGTGGTTCAAAAGTTATAAGCAAAACTCCGAATTTCAGATTTTGTACATCTTAAATGCCACGTGGTAAACAAGTTTTAAAAGCATTGGTGGTAACTCAGCAATGGTTTTCCAACTTTTTTAGTTTTAAAGCAATGCTTTTTAGACTTGTTTAGTTTGAAAAGCATTGGTAACTTAAAAATTACACTCGAAAAAAATTTACACTTGAAAAAAATTTACACTTGAAAAAAATTTTACACTCAAAAAAATTTTACACTCAAAAAAAAATTTTGTTTTTCTTACAAAAATGTCAATATTTTGTGTACATACGTACGTGCATTCACTCAGAAATATTTTTACAGTAAAAAAAAACATTACACTCGAAAAAAAGTTTTACACTCAAAAAAAAAATTTTTTAATTTTTCCTTTTTTTTTTTTAATGACAAAAAAAGAAGGTGAAATTGCATTATGGTGAAAAAGAGTTTTTTACTCAAAATAAAATATTTCTAAACAAAATTGTTAATTTTTTTCACGTTAAAAATGTACTTTCCTTTAAAAAAGCAATTGTGCAGGGTATTCATAGATTCGGCAAAGTCGAATTTAACTTTTCTACTTGTTAATTTTGGCATGACGAATACAAACATCAAAAAATTGTTGAACGGTTTTTGAAATTTCGCTATTTGAAATTTTATCATAGAGCTTGAGACAAACTTTTCATATAAACTTAATTTGAGCTGTTTTAGATAGTCATTTTATCAATAGAAAAGTTCTTAGAATCAAAAATAAATGTTCCTTAGAAAAATTCTCAGAATCTGAAACATTATTTTTATAGAAAAATTCTTTAGTTCTAATAATTGTTTTTTATAAAAAAAACTTAGAATTTTTTCTTTAGAAAAATTGTCAAAATTCGAGGCATTTTATCTATAGAAAAATACACAAAATCTGTGAGACTTCTTATAAAGAAAAATTTCCAGAATCTGAGACATTTTTTATAGAAAAATTCATAGAATCTGAGACATTTATTCTGTAGAAAAATTCTCAGAATCATTTTTTCTATAGAACAATTTTCAAATATAAAACACTTTTTTTTAGAAAAATTCCATGGTTCTGAGATATTTTTGTTTTCTAAAAAAATTCTGAGATATTTTTTCTATAGAAAATTTCTCATAATCTGAGACATTTTTTCTATAGAAAATTTCTCAGAATCTGAGACATTTTTTCCATAGAAAATTTCTCAGAATCTGAGTCATTTTTTCTATAGAAAATTTCTCAGAATCTGAGACATTTTTTCTATAGAAAATTTCTGAGAATCTGAGACATTTTTCTATAGAAAATTTCTCAGAATCTGAGACATTTTTTCTATAGAAAATTTCTGAGAATCTGAGACATTTTTCTATAGAAAATTTCTCAGAATCTGAGACATTTTTTCTATAGAAAATTTCTCAGAATCTGAGACATTTTTTCTATAGAAAATTTCTCAGAATCTGAGACATTTTTTCTATAGAAAATTTCTCAGAATCTGAGACATTTTTTCTATAGAAAATTTCTCAGAATCTGAGACATTTTTTCTATAGAAAATTTCTCAGAATCTGAGACATTTTTTCTATAGAAAATTTCTCAGAATCTGAGACATTTTTTCTATAGAAAATTTCTCAGAATCTGAGACATTTTTTCTATAGAAAATTTCTCAGAATCTGAGACATTTTTTCTATAGAAAATTTCTCAGAATCAGAGACATTTTTTCTATAGAAAATTTCTCAGAATCTGAGACATTTTTTCTATAGAAAATTTCTCAGAATCTGAGATTTTTTTTCTATACAAAATTTCTCAGAATCTAAGCAATTTTTCTATTAAAAATTTTTCGAAATCTGAGACTTTTTATAGAAAATTTCTAAGAATCTTAGACATTTTTTATAGAAAATTTCTCAGAACATTTTTTCTATAGAAAATTTTTCAGACACTGAGACATTTTTTTCTATAGAAAATTTCTCAGAATCTGAGACATTTTTTGCTATAGAAAATTTCTCAGAATCTGAGACATTTTTTGCTATAGAAAATTTCTCAGGATCTGAGTCATTTTTTCTATAGAAAATTTCTCAGAATCTGAGACGTTCTTTCGAAAAAACAATTTCTCAGAATCTGATACATTTTTTCTAGAGAAAATTTCTCACAATCTAAGACATTTTTTCTATAGAAAATTTTTCGGAGTCTGAAACATTTGTCATTAGAAAATTAAAAGCTGAGACATTTTTTCTAAAAACAAAATTTAGATTGTGAGACATTGGCCCTTACCACAAGAAAACAAAAAGTCTATTTTAACAAAAGTTTTATTTTAAATTTCAAATTTTCAATACATTTTTTGAAAGCCGATTTTAAAAACAAAAACAATTTGTATGGAAATAAAATTAAAAGCTGATTTTAAATATATTTTATTTTTCTATGGTAAGGCTGATTATTTTTAGAATACTTTTCATAATCTGAAACATTTTCTTAGTACAATTCTCGAATCTGAGTAATTCTTAGAGTCTGAGAGATTTTTTTACGGAAAAATTTAGCATATTGATTAATTTGTAGAATCTGTCACATATTCTGTAAAATAAAATCGTGAATCAAGGACATTTTCTGATTCTGTATAATTTTAAAAGTCTGAGAGTTTTTGTATGATATTTCTTTTATGATAATCTCACAGAATCTTAGATATTTTTGTAAAGAAAAATTCTCAGATTCCGTGATATTGTTTCTCAAAAAACATTGAATATGATGATGGTTTACTTACATTTATGATTTATAATTGCCAAATTTTTTTACACCAACAAGATTTCTTAATTATTGATACACACTAAAAAGCTTTGGGTTATATTTAAAACCTAGCAGAGCACATTTTAAACTACTTTGGAATTAAATTCAAAGTTAAATCCGAAATGGGTTATATGCTAAACCACATAGGGATTAAAAATTTGATTATCTTTATGTCATTTTTTTTAGTTTTATTTTGATGCCAAAAAATAATTAAATTTCTCTCTTGAAAAACTTATAAAAAATAAACGTCAAACGTCATCAAAAAATTGTATTTCATCAAGTTTAATATAAACACTTAACAAGGAATTGAAAACAGCTGTCATATTGAGTGAACAAAAAAATGTTTATTCATTCAATGAAAGTGAGAAAAGAGGTTAGCAATGTACACAAAGTAAAATCTTTATATCATATATATCAAAATTTGTGATCCAGAAAGTGAAGAATTTACTCCGACCGAAATATAAATATCAAGTAAGTATTGACTACAAGAGTTTATCAATCATTTTAATTGATTTTTGGTTAACTTTACTTTTAGGCCAGCTGAATCTTGAAGCAGAAGGCAGAGAGATGGAATTTTTAGATCATGACGGTGCCTACCCCCAGGAATAATTTCTTAATATAGAAGCAGTAGCAGTTTATTTTATGCAGAGTTGTGCTGAGTTTGGGTGACAAATCAACAGTCCTCTGGATGTTAACTTTATTCATGTATTTGGTCTGTATTTGTATTCAATACACAAAAATATTAAAAAACATAACCTTACATTTGTTTTATTTATTTTTGGAGAAATTTAAGTCCTGCCTTGTTCAAATAAACACCTGTTTAGGTGTAAAATTATTTTCATATTTTGGCTTTATTATAACACCCAAAAATAAATTCAAAATCCATTCTCTCACTCTCTTTTTATCTCTTTAAAAGTAAACTTTTTATGGAATAAATTAAATTATTTTTGGCATTGTTATATATACACACCAGCTAGGAATTAAAATTAACCAAAAACTTTTTACTGTGTATTATTGCGTCTGACTTTCGCTTAAATTTATGAAAATGTAAATGTGGCTATTGCATTTAACAATAACTTTAAATATTCGCATACAGTCTCACTTTTATTATTATTTTTATCGCGCTTTTTTATTTTATTTGCAAGAGCCAGAAATTTATGATTTTAGTTCTCTTTATCTTTTAATTTTTATTTGACAATTTCAATTATTTTTTTTAAATTTCGAAAATTTTGAAAATTAAACACAAAATGCCCACTATACACATTAAATATTTAATTTTAAAATTCTTGTGTTTATTTTTCAACGAATATATTTATCAACACACAAAGTACTGTATAATGTGTGTAATTTTAAAATTGTTGTGTTTAAATTAGATTTTTGAACACTTGGTGTTTAATTTTAGGCGTTGTGAGTTATTTTACATAGAAATTTACCCACTTGATAGTACACACAGAGAAATGTTTAGTTGGAATTCCATTATGAAAACGGAATTTTGATAAATCTTATACATTTTTAGTCATTATTGTAAATTTTTTATCACCATACCAAATAAATAACAGTAGTAATAATTAATTTTCAATCGTGACCGAATAGATGTATCAACAACTAATAATTTGGTTAATATACCCAAACTTAAAACTAATAAAGTTTTTGAAAAAAATTAGTAAGTACAACCGTTTCTTTTAGTCTTTATTTTCCATCTCGACCAATAATCATTTGTTTAAATTAATAAATTCCAAAAACATTAGGTAATAGTATCCACAACTGAAAATGTTGGTTAACTTAACCAAATTTTTAATAATTTTTTATTTTTGAAAAATTTGACTAAATTATAAATTTGTATTGGTATTCTTAGCTAATAACACTGCACAACAAAATCAATTTTTTTCCAAAATTACAAGGTCAGACCAAAAAATTTTGATAGAAGAGACAAAAAAAAAATACACGTGTATCGGCGTTTTCAAAGTTTACATCTGGGTTTCATTTTAGGGGGAGGTAAAGTTTCCCCCAAATGCAGATGTTGTATTGTCAAATGTCATTGAATATCGAGTGAATCTTACGTTAAAAGTATATGGTGTGTTCAGCAAATTTATATAAAATGTTACGGAGAACATTTTTGTGGAATATATTAACCCTCTAGCTCCTCACGATAAGGGTCTTTTTTGTCCATCTTTTCAAAAAGAGCAAAAAACACCATTAAAACAGGGATTTAAGGGGTTTGAATGTTCCGAAAAAATATTCGCCGTAAAATTTTACTATAAGTCCTTGAATACACCAAAACGGAAAACTCAACCAGAAGGTCAGAAATAAGACACAACAAAAGAGATCTTAGGGTTAATTTCGCATTTACTAAGAAAATCGAGTAAAGCTTACGTTTAAAGTATATGGTGTGTTAGCAAATTTATGTAAAATGTTACGGAGAACATTTTTGTAGAATATGTTAACCCTCTAACTCCTCAAGATAAGGGTCTTTTTTGTCCTTATTTTCAAAAAGAGCAAAAAACACCATTAAAACAGGGATTTAAGGGGTTTTAATGTTCCGCAAAAATATCCGCCGTGAAATTTTACTATAAGTCCCTGAACACACCAAAACAGAAAACTCAGCAAGAAAGTCAGATATAAGACACAACAAAAGAGAGCTTAGGGTTAATTTCGCATTTATTAAGAAAATCGGGTAAAGCTTACGTTTAAAGTGTATGGTGTGTTCAGCAAATTTATGTAAAATATTACGGAGAACATTTTTGTAGAATATGTTAACCCTCTAACTCCTCAAGATAAGGGTCTTTTTTGTCCTTCTTTTAAAAAGAGCAAAGAAGGCCACTACAACAGGGATTTAAGGGGTTAAAATGTTCCGCAAAAATATTCGCCGTGAAATTTTACTATAAGTCCCTTTCACGGCAAATATTTTTGCGGACCATTTTAACCCCTTAAATAGCTGTTTTAATGGTGTTTTTGCTCTTTTTCAAAAGAAGGACAAGAAAGACCCTTACCTTGAGGAGCTAGAGGGTTAACATATTCTACAAAAATGTTCTCCGTAACATTTTACATAAAATTGCTTTACACACCATATACTTTAAACGTAAGCTTATCTCGATTTTATTAATAAATTCGAAATTAACCCTAAGCTCTCTTTGGTTGTGTCTTATTTCTGACTTTCTTGTTAAGTTTTCCGTTTTGGTGTATTCAAGGACTCATAGTAAAATTTCAAGGCGGATATTTTTGCGGAACATTCAAACCCCTTAAATCCCTGTTTTAATGGTGTTTTTTGCTCTTTTTGAAAAGAAGGACAAAAAAGACCCATATCTTGAGGAGTTAGAGGGTTAACATATTCCACAAAAATGTTCTCCGTAACATTTTACATAAATTTGCTTAACACACCATACACTTTAAACGTAAGCTTCACTCGATATTCAATGACGATTTACAATACAACATTTGCATTTGCGGGAAACTTCACCTCCCCCTAAAATGAAACCCAGATGTAAACTTTCAAAACGTCGATACACGTGTATTTTTTTTTTTGTCTCTTCTACCAAAATTTTTTGGTCTGACCTTGTAATTTTTTTTTGTGTTGTACAGTTTAATTGGTCGTTAGGATTTCATTTCAATTACAAAACGTTTTACGTCAAAAAAAATAAAAAAGTAATCATTTAAAACAAAAATGTGATTGTGTTCATACGTTTTTTAAATTTTTAAATCAAATTCATGTAAAATTTCGTAAAAAGTGTTACAAATTTTGACGGTAAGTTGATACCACCACCGAAATGCAATCAATTTAAATAAATAAATCTTATTTTAGGTATTTGCACACACAACTTTAATGCAGATGCTAAAAATGATGTTTTACCCAGAATTCGACAATAAAATCGTTTTTGAGCCAACAACAAACAAATATAAGGTTTGTAAATGCCAGAATATTGGAATTAAGAAAGGTTCATCCAAAACTATTCTCAGAATCGGAGACATTTTCTATAGGAAAAATGACTAAAAATCTGAGACTTTTTCTGTAGGAAAAATTTTTCAGAACCTGAAACTTTTTCTCCAAATCTGAAAAATTTTTTATATAGGAAAAATTTCAGAATTTGAGACTTTTCCTTTTTTTATTAAAAAATTCTAATATTCTGAGATATTTTTCCATAAAAAAAATTCTAGAAGTTTGAGATATTTTTTGATATTTTCATTGGCATGTTTTCTTAAGAGATATATTTTGACTTCGAGTTATTTTTGCTCTAGAAAGTCTCACAGATTCTGAAACATTTTTTTTTTAGAAAAATTCTTATATGTTAAATTTTTTCTATCAGAATTATAAGTTTTAATTTATTTTTTCTATTGTATGGATTTATTTCACCTTTTAAATTATAAAATTTTTATAATCAAATAAATTAGTAAAATTGCTAGAAAAAAATATTAAAAATTTTTATTTCAAAAGAAACAGTTTAAAAAAATATTGATTGGTACAACTATATAACGCTTTTTAAAATTCGATCACTATAACCAATGTCAATTTTAACATAAAAATATTCGGTTCTTATGATAGATATTTACCGGTAGCAGCGACGTATCCAGAAATTTGAAAAGGGGGGGCGCAACTTCCAAACTTTTTTTCATCGCATTTTTATATGTGTATATATTTTTAACTAGGCCTACCCCCCCCCCCCCCTCCCCACAATCACGATTTTATCTTTATTAATGTAAAAAAAATGTCTTAGAATACTGATTTTTTTTTTTAATGTCTAGAAATCTCAAAATCTTTGTACGGGCAAAATTTTTGAATCTACAAATTTTTATTTGAAAAACTAAATACTTGATGAAAATAAGGATTTTTTTAAGAAACGGTTCTCTTGGAAACAATATGGTACCCAAAAGTGTCAACATCAGAAATTTTACATTGGAATTGGTATTTTCGATAAATATCAAAATCTTCGATTAACCACTTGTAGAAAAAATCCATTGAATTGCAAAAAATAAGAAAAATGTTCCCAAAATGAAAATATATGAACTAAATAGAGTTTCACTTCTTATTCCAAATCATCTTACCAAACTTTTCAAGCGTATAGCATTTTTTCCGATATTTGATATATCTAACGCGCATTTTTTTGGATCTACTGCTATGTATTCGTAAGTTTGCGCGTTCCATTTTTGAAACATTCAAGTTTGAAGATTTAAAAAAATGTTTCACGTAAGAGTTATAAGTGAGATCCATATGAAAAAATGTAGAATCTAAAAATGTTTCTATAGAAAAAACTTTTCAGAATCTAAGAATTACCTATAAAAATAATATCTCAGATTTTAATATAGAAAAAGTGTCTTAAATCTTGTATTTTCAAAATTATTTATAGAAATTTGTTTTCATGATCCTGATACATAATATTTATTAGAGAAAACCATTAGTGTGTGTTTTTAAACATATTTTACTGATATTTCGATTGAAATTACTGTTTTTTATTTTTAAAAATTTTTTTTTAATTTTTTATTAAATTTTAAACTTTTTCAAATCGAAAGGGGGGGCACGTGCCCCCTGTGCCCACCCCCTGTATACGTCCATGACCGGTAGAGACAACTGAATTGACAGTAGAGGCAACTAAATATTGTGATAGTTGGTGCAACCGCAAAAATTCAGTTGGCAAACAATTCAGTTGCAACAACTGAATTTATTTTCTGTGTGTAGTAATTTTACAACGATTTTTTAGAGTGTAGCATAGGTTATTGGTTTCGGCGAGTAGATCACAAAAATTCCCATTAAACTTGCCAGACACCCTCAAATTTTAAAGTTATTGTCAAAAAACTTTTTTTTTTTTAATCTTTTTCGAGTTTATCGATTTTTTTCTGTTATAGTTCGTTCATCAACCTTCATATTTATGAAATTATTCTTAAAGAAAATTCATAAACATGATAAGTCTGAATACGATGAGTTTTATTCCGAAAAAATCGGATAACAATTGAGAGAGTTGTGATATTTTTTTTTTTAAAAATGAGCAAAGTTTTTCAAAAATCCAAAATTTTGCAAAGTTTGTCATTTTGCTTGTAAAACCTTGAAATGAAGGTAAAGTATATTCATTAATAATCTCTATAGAATTGAAGACCATCTAACGATGTCCGTCCGACTCTCCGTATGTCTGTTAAAAAATGTTCCAAAGACAAGTGTTAGTCTCCAGGAGTTCAGAATTTAAAGGGCAAAGCCATAAAATTTAGATAGGTTTATATGTTCGGGTGAGCAAATTTACTTAGAATTTCGTGTAGATTTTGTTTTTACTGTACGCCTATTTACAACAGTGGTCGGCACCCATTGCACGCTGGAGCCGAACACAATCGGTTATTCACATGTATACAACACGAATGTCAACAAACAATCAACAAAGAGCATAAAAAAACAAATATTTTATTCAGTAGCAAGCTTACTTTCTTCAAAGCAGGTTGATGTCGCTTTGTTGAAGAAATACACCAACACATGCATATTTTTATTAAAACACTAATACTTTCATATGCCTCTTTCTGCCGACCACTGATTTACAAAAAAAATTGACTCAACCTATTTAACATAATTACTCCTATCTCGAATTCAATTGTTAAAAAACATACTAAACCGATTTGAACGACATTTGTAAGCGACGCAATTATTTAATAAAATGTTTTTGTCACTCAAACAAAATTTAGCACTAAAAAAAAACTTTTTATAATTTTTTTTACATAAATTACTAAACAACGTTTTTTATTCAAACAAACACTTTTTTAGTTAATATTTTAATACAATTTTTATCTTTTACTAGCTGACCCGGTCCGCGTTGCTGGCCCTGAGAAAACATCGATTCTGTTTTCTACTGCATCTCGATCTTAATATACAGTGTCGGACAAAACTAAAGCACGGGACCGGGTCCAGAAGTAGCCTTTAGTTCCACCTTCGGTTAGCACTATCTATAGAGAAATCTATAGAGAAACAGACTGACGTAACGTTAATTATAGTACAAAGGGCGTTTCATTTTACGCATTCTTATCGAATCGTGGCTTTTAATATATTTAAAGTTCCATGTTGCGTCCTCGGTAAGTACTATCTATGCTGCCAATTTAAATGAAATTGAAAGGGAGTGACATTTTTACCCCTTTGCCGAATCGCGCTCTAACATGAACTGTAGTTCCAGCTCGGTTAGTACTATCAGTAGTAAAAGATAAAATAACGTTGAGTATAGCAGGAAACTTACGCCGCTTCTTCGAATCGTGTTCTTATATGTCCTTTTAGCACTATCTGTGCAGGAAATTTAGTTTGGATCAGCTGAGTCGTTTTTGCATGATTGCGGAAGTGGCCGGAATATATATTTTTTTTTTTGCTTGACCAACGCTTATGGGATGTCCCCTATAAATGAAATTCATTGTGTTTTCGCGCCTTTTTACAATTATAAGCTTCATATGCAATTGATTAGTACTATCTTGATTAAAAACGCCAATAGAATCGGTTCAACTAATTTTGCGTAATTGCGAAACATGTAATATAGTAAAAAGAGGCGTGGCATTTTATTCCCCTTTTTCCGATCGTAGTGTACCATGTCCTATTTTTCCACACTCCGTTGGTACTATCAGTGCTAAAAATTTAATTAAAATCGTATGAGCCGTTTTTGAATTATTGCAATGCATGCAGAAATATTTTCAATTCAATACAAAGGGGCGTGGCATTTTACGCCCCTTTGTCCGATAACTCTCTTATTTGGTACATAGTTAGTAATTGCTTAGTGCTATCTTTGGTTTAAATTTCATCAAAATCGGTTCATCCATTTTTTATATACAGATGTCAATAATGGTGCAATGTAAAAATTCGATTTTGCCACGCCCCTCCACCCACAGACAGAGAATCAATAATCTGACCACACAGTGTTACTCCCCAGGCTATTCTAAATATTCCATGAATATTTCATGAAGATCGGTCCAGCCGTTTTCGCGTCCATAAGGAACATACATATAGCCGTTTTTTGCATAATTGCGGAGCATGCAGAAATAACTCTCAATTCAATACAAAGTGGCATGGCATTTTACGCTCCTATGTCCGATAACGCTCAAATTTGGCAAATATTGAGTACTCAGTTAGTACTATCTTTGATTTAAATTTCATCAAAATCGGTCCATCCATTTTTATATATATGTAGATGTCATTAGTGGTGGAATGCAAAAATTGGATTTTGCCACACCCCTCCGCCCACAGTCGGAAAATCAAAAATCCGACTTGACAGTGTTACTCGCCAGGCTATTCTGAATATTCCCTGAAAATTTCATCAAGATCAGTCCAGCCGTTTTCGAGTCCATACGGAACATACATACATACCCACATACATACACTCATCCATTTTTATATATGAGGCATTCCACACCAAATGTCCAGCGAAAAAAAACACATGTCGCACGAATTTTTGAATAGGTTGTCTGGATAGCTCTATATGGAACTAAGAAAATTGCGTTTTTGGTTTTTCAATTTTTCAAAAACTGGGCTCAGGAGGCGTGGTCAAATATTGGAAAAATGGTCAAATTTGTGTCGAGTTGCCTTGATTAAATATTTATCACATTAAAACGGAATGCACCACAATCTCAAAAATTTACATTCTTATATAGTTTTGTATGGGCTATCGATTAATTTTTTTTTTTTGGAAAATTTTCAGAACCCGTTCTGAAATTTTCCATTTCTTAAAAAAGTCAATTTATCAAAAATCAAGCCACTTTTTTTTTTTTTTTAAATTTTTTTTTTTTTAAGTTTAGATGTTTGTCCATCCACACAAAAAAATTCAGAAACACGTTCGTCGTTTTTTTCTAGAAAATCGCATTTGAATATTGAATTTTATGACAATTTTGGAATTTCCTTGTATTTTCTTGTTAAAACATGGCGTATGAGTAACAAATTTTTGCGAAACCAACGAGTTGATCCCATTTTAATTGTTTTTTCATGTGTGGTACAATATAGAGATGGGCGTGAAAGCGATTTGACCCACGCAAGAAATATTAAAGTCACTGTCGACTCGCTAATATTTTTAGTTTACTTGAGCAATCACGTGAGTCAATTTTCTGTTACTCACGCTCACGCAATTTTTGATTACGCTCACGGTTGCTCACTCACGTTGATGATGATTTTACAAAAATTATAAAAACAACAAGTTTTCTATGAAAACAAAGCACTGAAAACGGAAACTCAAAAAACTGTAAAATTCCAAAAAAAATTGTTAAAAATCACAAAAACTTACTTAAGAACAATTTTAAGCATTCACTCATCTCGCTTAAATGCGTAAAATGCGTAAATGCTTAAATGCATAAAATGCTTAAATGCGTAAAACTGATAAGATGCGTTTATAAGAGTTTTTTTAGATATGCATCAATGTCCTTCTGACCGTTTATATTGAAAACAAATCGTCAATTGTTAAAAAAATTTGTTTTAAGATTTCATAAAGATTTCAATTTAAATTAAAAAAAATACAGAATTACTCGCTTAAATGCCTAAAACTGGTAAGAGTAGTTTCATACAAATTTTACTGAACTATCAACACTAAAATGAGTTCAAAATCTTTAGATCACTTGATGTGCGTTTATAAGAGTTTTTTTTATGTAAATGCATCAATATCCTTCTGATTTATTTAATATTTTGGATAAGCGCATTTAAGCGGGAGCAATAAATCGGACACTACATTATAGGTACATATCCTTTAACGTTCAACATTTGAAAAAATTGACTCGCGAGTCACGTACTAAGCTATTCACGATATTAAAGAGGAAGCGTGAGTAGAACATTTCGTGAGTGATTAGGAAATCCAATTTTTGCGAGATGAGTGAATGCTTAAAATTTTTCTTAAGTAAGTTTTTGTGATTTTTAACTATTTTTTTTTTGGAATTTTACTGTTGTTTTGAGTTTCCGTTTTCAGTGCTTTTTTCATAGAAAATTTGTTGTTTTTACTATTTTTGTAAAATCATCATCAGCGTGAGTGACCAACCGTGAGCGTAATCAAAAACTGCGTGAGTAACAGTAAATTGACTCACGTGATTGCACAAGTAAACTAAAAATAATAAAGAGTCGTCAGTGACTTTAATATTTCTTTCGCGGGTCAAATCGCATTCACGCCCATCTCTATATTGCACCACAAATGAAAAAATAATTAAAATGGGATCAACTCGTTGGTTTCGCAAAAATTTGTTACTCATACGCCATGTTTTAACAAGAAAATACAAGGAAATTCCAAAATTGTCATAAAATTCAATATTCAAATGCGATTTTCTCGAAAAAAAACGACGAACGTGTTTCTGAATTTTTTTGTGTGGATGGACAAACATCTAAACTTTAAAAAAAAAAATAAAAAAAAAAAAAAAAAGTGGCCGGATTTTTGATAAATTGACTTTTTTAAAAAATGGAAAATTTCAGAACGGGTTCTGAAATTTTCCAAAAAAAAAAAATTTAATCGATAGCCCATACAAAACTATATAAGAATGTAAATTTTTGAGATTGTGGTGCATTCCGTTTTAATGTGATAAATATTTAATCAAGGCAACTCGACACAAATTTTACCATTTTTCCAATATTTGACCACGCCTCCTGAGCCCAGTTTTTGAAAATTTGAAAAACCAAAAACGCAATTTTCTTAGTTCCATATAGGGCTATCCAAACAACCTATTCAGAAATTTACGGGACACATGTTTTTCTGTAGCGGGACATTTGGTGTGGAATGCCTCATATGAGGCATTCCACACCAAATGTTCAGCAAAAAAAAAGTGATGTCATGTCAATATGAAATCAATTGCAGAGTATTCGCCCTTAGGTCACTATTAAATAACACAAATAAAATTTCAGTTTTTTCAAAAAGTGGGCTTGTAGGCATGGTCAAAAATTGAAAATTTCAGCATTTTTTGCCTAAGTATCTTTATTTCAATATTTATGCCAATAAAATGAAACACAGTGATGTCTTTAAAATAAAAGTTTTTTATAGATTTTTGTATGGGCTATCGATTAAAAAAATAAAAATTGGAAAATTTTCAGAAGAAGTTCCGAATTTTTTAAATTTAAGCTTAAACTTTATTTATCAAAAAACATGCCACGATTTTATTTCTTTTTTAAATGTTTAAAAATTAGTTAAGGTGTATATCTATCTGTTCTGAAATTTTCAGAGATGCTTTTTTCCTTATTTTCGAGAAATAAAATGTTGAACATTGCACTATGCTTATAATTTACAATAATGGGGTATATTATGTATGCGAATGAGTAATATTAACTCTTAAAAAACATTTAAAATAGAGATGTTTTTTTGACGATCACGCACGCTCACGAAGGAAAAGTTGTAATCACGCCTAATTTTCCTCACGTTCACGCACGCTCACGTGAGTAGAAAAAATGTTGTCACGGGCACGATACTCACGTGAGCGTGACTAACCGTGAGCGAAATAAATTATCATGCGTGATTAAAATAATTTCCTTGGTGAGAGTGTGTGATGGTAGAAAAAAAACTTACCCACGATCACATCTCTATTTTAAATGTTTTTTAAGAGTTAATATTACTCATTCGCATATCGTCGAACTATATTCAATAAATGCCAACTCGAAAAAGCTTACTGTTCAGGAGAGCTAAAAAACTAGTTATTTCGCATATTATTGCAAAAATAAACAATGTACCTTCCACAAGATGGTTTAAATATTCTAAACAATTTTTACCTATGCAAAAATTTTCATATTTTGCACTTGTTCGCGTATTTTTCAGAGATGGCATTTATTACTATATCACAAAACAAATATTTTTTTAGAGTTGGCATATTTTGTCGGAAAATAAAAATACATTTTTTTTTGAAAAATTTTTAAAATTTTTTTTTTTTCGGTTTTTGTTATCCGTAGTACGGTAATTGCAAAAACTGAACAAAAAATTAAAAATCTTTGCATATTTTTAAAAGTTACTAGCTCCGAAAGCCTTTTAATCTCAGAGTGGTTAACTTTGGCACTCTGTAACTCACGCTGTATTGCAATAGGGTCACTCCAAACTAGCTATTTTGAAAGCTTATATCATTGACTTTATTTGCCCCATTCATTATGTTTCAATCGGATAAATAGTTTGAAAGTTACATAAATATAAGCAATTTTTTTTTTTTGCAAACACTATTTACCGATATTTTCAAAATGGCAATATCTCGAGAACCAGTCATCAGATATCAAAATCTTTACCAGATTCGTGTTTAGCATGGCAAATGCAATAAGATATGTGGTCTATTTTTTTTTAAAAAAATTTTTGAAAAATTTTTGGAAATTTACAATGCGAGTTGGCATTTATTTCCACCAAAAAAATATGTACTTTGAGTTAGCAGAATAACAAAAATGGATGTAAAACGACAACAAATTATTTTTTTGCTCTGAAATTTTTATGGCAGATAAGTATTACATAGGGGAGCTATTTTCCATCGGAAACTCATTTCCGTCAAATTTGAGTTGGCATATTTTGAATATAGGTTCACGATATGTAATATACCTAGGGTGACCATTTTTTTCTGAACTCAAATCAGTACGCACAAGTTTTTATGTTTTTTTTTCTGGAAATAACTCTCTGAGAACTATTTTCTGTGGGAAAACACTGATGATTTTTGAGAAACATTGATGATTTTTCCAACACTGAAAAAGTTTCGCTTAAACTACCAATCTTGGGGTCAATTAGTAAAAACAACTGTTAAAAACAACTGTCATAAACTGTGTCGTTATTTTGCGGATAACTTTGTTGACTACAAACAACTTTGTTTGAATGTTTCGATCGTTTCGGTGCAGAAAATATAACAAAAACCCACAGGTTTTGTGAATAAAAAGTCCACAGATTCGGAAGACTTTTAATAACTCTTCTAAATATACCTTATGTTCTGAGCGCTTTTTCCAATAAATTCGTATGACATTACCTCATTGAACATCTAAGAATCATTTAATTCATCCAATTACATTATCATTCTTAAAAAATATAAAAATTCCATCATCCCTCGAACTTTTCGTTTTAGTAAACTTCAGAGATTCTGTGCGACTTTTAATATAAATTTATTAAGACCAAAATAACCTCACGCTCAGATACATTTTTGCGTTAAGGAACCTCTTGATTTTCGAACTCTAGGCTCTTTAGAATTAATTATAAATTATCTTATTGTCAGAATTAAGTTATAAAAAAACTACCTTGAAGACTTATTTTATGCAAACTCAAGTTTTTGTATAGAATTTTCGAATAAAATTATTTTTTATGTTGAAATCTTAGAAAATCAGTACAATCAGTACATATTTTATAAAATCAGTACAAATCAGTACAACGTATTTTGATCAGTACACGTGATAAAAAATCAGTACATGTACTGATCAAATCAGTACGAATGGTCAGCCTGAATATACCCCATTATTGTAAATTATTAGCATAGTGCAATGTTCAACATTTTTTTTTCGAAAACAAGGAAAAAAACATCTCTGAAAATTTCAGAACAGATAGATATACACCTTAACTATTTTTTAAACATGCGAAAAAAAAATAAAATTGTGGCATGTTTTTTGATATAAAAAGTTTAAATTTAAATTTAAAATATTCAGAACTTCTTCTGAAAATTTTCCAATTTTTATTTTTTTAATCGATAGCCCATACAAAAATCTTTAAAAAACATTTATTTTAAAGACATCACTGTGTTTCATTTTATTGGCATAAATATTGAAATAAAGATACTTAGGCAAAAAATGCTGAAATTTTCAATTTTTGACCATGCCTCCAAGGCCCACTTTTTGAAAAATCTTAAATTTTATTTTTGTTATTTAATAGTGCCCTGAGGGCGAATACTTTGCAAATGATATCCTATTGAAACCACCATGGTTTTTCTGTAGTGGAACAGTTGGTGTGGAATGACTCATATATAGAAGTGTAAAAAATTAAAATCAATTAAAAAATGGTTTTCCACTCTAATTAACTTGTATTCAAAATATTTTAGGCATTGTGGATTCGGCCAAGTCGAATTTAATTTTTTTGCTTGTTTTCCGTAGTCATTCCTCATAAAGTGCAATTTCGCAAAAAATAAACGTCATTTAATTTTCAACAATTGAAAATGAAATGTTTAAAATTTATTTTTTACATTTAAATAATTCAAACCTCCATTTTAACATATGCATAAAATTTAACAGTAATAAAGAAAGATAAATACTCCCAAGTACTTGTAAACCTAAAAATAAAAGTATACAACAATCGTATACAAAAGGATTTGCAGTAATATGGTTCGAAGGATTCTTTCTTTTTTTGTTTTTTTGCTATTAAACAAATTTCCATTTAGATGCCATAATTGAGCTTGTAAAAACAAATTAAACTTCAATTTAAGACAAGTGCGAATACATTTTTGTTATTATGACTTAATCATGGCATCCTGGGGATTTACATTTACCACGACGAAGATACTAAAACCAAACCATCATTTTACACTGCAAACAATGTATGTAGTACATCTGCCTCAATGATAAAGCAAAACTGTGATGTCTCACTGGGTTGTGGCAAAGATGGTTTTGGTAACCAACCTCCCGTTGTTTGAAAATAAAGTTCATCTTCTTTTCATGATGATGAACTTATAATCGTAAACCCGCCTCCAATTTGTTATTTGTGTTGCTTTTTTTTCTGCCAGCATCTTCTTAATACAAGGCATTTTGCTTAAAGTTTATTTTAAATGTTATTTTATTGTCTTTAACTTTGCGCTACAACTTTTTGAACTTTCAATTATATTTCTTATGTTTTTAAGTTAAAAGGAAAAAAATATCCAAAAAAAAAAAACTATGAAAGAAAAACTTTGTCTGCCACAAGGGAGGAGGCGTTTTTTGTATCCTTCATTATCCTTGCAGTTGAATTGCTTGCTAGTTTCATCTTTTAACTCTATTTATAAAACGTAAACTTTTCTATTTTCTATTTATTTGAAGTGTAATGTAAATTTATTCAAAATGTTATTATTCTTTAAACTAAATACAGTCAAAAATGTTTATTTTCAAATAAACTGTCGAAATGTCTGTCAGCCAGTCTTTTTGATAATATTTAAGAAAGGTAAGCAGCCTTTAATTAAATTGTGGAGTTTCTCTTTTGCTAAATTATCTTTTTATTTTCACTCTATAATTGTTTTTAATTAGTACAAATGGTATAAGATAATTAATGCTGAGTTTTTGACACATCGCTTACCTAATCACTAGGGCAACCAAAAATAAGCACTTAAAACATTGTTTTAAGCTCCAAAAAAAAGCCGCAAAAAACGTCAAAATAAGCAGTTAGTGGATTTTCATCAAAAACGTCCTATATTATAGGATTGCCTTTATAATTGTAGGTTTTCCATAAACAAAATTAAAATCATCATATTTTTTTATAAGAAAAAAATTTTTTGGAATTTTTTTTTTGAAAAAATAAAAAAAAAAAGCTAATAATTCAAAAATAAGCAGAATAAAGCCTTAAAAAAGATATAAAAACCAAAAATAATCCAATAAACGAAAACTAAGCAAAAACAAGCAGTTATTGCCAAAATAAGCAAAAAAAAAAGCTCCAACAAATGCAGCTTACTTTCTTTAGTTTTTCATGATCAGAATTTGTGTTTAATTTAAGCTGATTTATCTTTTGAAATAAAAAAGAAGAATTTACTTTTTTTTGGTTGGCCTACTAATTACGTTTTCTTTTCTGGCAAAAAATGTAACATTTTGTCTGCACTTTCGCAAAAGTGTCATTTTTTGTGTTCTTTTCTAAAAAAGTGCACACCTTTGAACAAATTAAATGTTCTTTTCTCAAAATATTGCCTTCCCGCGAGGTAAAAAAGGCACATATTTTACCCCTAATTCCAATGACAAGTTGAAAACTGTTATTCTCTCGTATTAAAAAGGTTAAACATGCTTTTGGAGCACTAAAAAAAGTATGGAGGTCACCACTAGGGTGGCTCGTTTTTGGGCTTTTCTCTGTGATCAAATTCTAATACCCGCTAAAAGTGTCGGTCCCCTAAGGGTAACTCACATGCAAAATATCACTCCGATCGGAGTTTATCTTCTGTCTCCACTTTTAGCCTCAAAATTGTGGTTTTTGCAAAAAAGGACTTTTTAAAATAAAAAAATTTAAGGTTTTTTATTAAGATAATTTAAAAAAAAAAAATTTTATAATTTTTGATCGTCAATATGAATTTTAAAGATTATACGGTATCATTAACCCGTTCAAACTTGATACTAAAAAATTGGCATGAATTTAGGGGCGTTCTCAAACACCTTTTTTCAAAATTTTAAAATTTTATTAAAAACAAATTTAAAATATATAATTTTTTCTTTCCGAATTCATCAAGAACACCTTGGAGAAGAAAAATGTGAAATATGGCGGATATCCGTCTGACTACTTTTTGGGAATCGCGGGGGGAAGTTAGCGGATTTCAAGGAAATGTTGGTTTTATCAATAATTTGGATTAATAAAGTCTTATAAATTTAATTTTTGTGCAAACTAACAGTTTTTTGGTGTCGTGATATTCTATTAAATAACTTTAACTCTGTCATGAAAATGACCCCCGCAGAAAATTTGAAGTTTAGAGCTTAAATTTTGTGCTATAAACAAGTAAACGGCTTTTGTGTTTTGTAACCCAACTATTATTTCGTATTAATAAACTATATTTAAAAAAATCGTTAACCCTTCCTGGCAGGGGTCAAAATTGACCCATTTAGTAAAAAATATTTATTTTGTTGATATCAAAAAATTCAAGCACTATGCCCAAAAGTTGTTGGCGGGGTCATTTTTGACCCCGGGCCAATGTGGGTTAAAGCTATCTTAAATTGGTAAGATTTTTGGGCTGATTTAAAGTTATCTAATAGATTGCCACAAATTAATTTTCTATAGAAAAATAAAACAATTTTATTGAATGGGTCATTTTCGACCCCCTACCAAGAAGGGTTAACGAATTTTTTAAAGATAATATATTAATACGAAATAGTAGTTGGGGTACAAAACACAAAAACCGTTTTGTAAATTTAAGCTCTAAACTACAAATTTTCTGCAGGGGTCATTTTTGACCCCCAGTCAAGACGTCCTACATCGGACGTCCTACATCGATAAGATTTCATGACAGACTTACAGTTATTTAATAGAATGCCACGACACCAAAAAACCGTTAATTTACCTAAAAAATAAATTTATAAGATTTTATTAATCCAAATTATTGGGTGACATGACATACTCCCCACGGACATAATCCCCATTTCCGTTATGGGGATTATGACCAAATTCATTTCGGTCATAATCCCCAAAATGGTAGTGGGGACTATGACCGAAAACTATTTGGTCATAATCCCAATAAAAAACGGACATAATTCCCAGATTTATGGGGATAATGACCACGTAACAAATGGCCATAATCCCCATTATGGGGATTATGTCTTCTATACTATACTATATACTATACTTCTATAAAAAAATCTTTTAATTAGTCATAATTAAAAGATTTTTTTTTTTACTTAAAAGTTTTTCTGCGTAGCCGGCCTTCGGCCGAAATTAGGGATTGCAAACTCCATGCATTAAACCCACCCTCTCTGCAGAAAACGGGGATTATGACCAAAATTGCTTTGGACTTACTCCCCATAATGTGAATGGGGGTTATGACCGAAAAAAGTGCGGTCGTAATCCCAACAAGGAACGGACATAATCCCCATTGGGGTTGTGACCGTGTTGAAAACGGTCATAGTCCCCACCAAAAACTTATATTTATAAAGACTATCCATGAGTCAGTTCTTTTTGACGTTTAAAGGTGGTGTTAGTTTTACTAATGGCATTTGGGAAAGCTGGAAGTTTTGTTTACCTTTTACTTTTCGTTTAATTTTGCTGGTTGTTTTGGTTTAATTAAATTAATTTCTTTATTTTATTATGTATTTTTCTATTTTGTAGTGACACAACAATAATTTTCATTCATCTTTTTTAAATTTTTCAATGTTTATTTTTCGTTATTCCCAAATCGTTCCCAAATACATACTTTCCAAAAAAAGATTGCCATCTATTAATAACGACTTCGTTATTACTGACACTACTATTCATGAGTTACCCCTGGTCTACTATTATGGGGATTATGACCGTAATGAATTCGGTCATAATCCCCATTTCCGTTATGGGGGTAATGTCCGTGGGGATTATGTCCTGTCACCAAATTATTGATATAACCAACATTTCCTTGAAATCCGCTAACTTCCCCCCGCGATTCCCGAAAAGTGGTCCGACGGATTCCGGTGTTTTAAGAACGCCACCAAAATCGTGCCATTTTTTGGCATCAAGTTTGAACTGGTTAATGATATCTTAAAATCTTTAAATTTTTTAAAAAAATTTTTTAATTATTTTAATAAAAAAAACTTTTTAATTTTTTTTTTTTTAAAGTAATTTTTTTGCAAAAACCACAATTTTGATGCTCAAAGTGGAGACAGAAGATAAACTCCGATCGGAGTGATATTTTGCACGTGAGTTAATCTTAGGGGACCAACACTTTTGACGGGTATTAGAATTTTATCAGAGAGAAAAGCCCAAAAACGAGCCACCCTAGTCACCACAAATTCAAATCAGTACAAAGCTACGTCTCTTTTCCACAAATGTTAAATCCATCTTGCTATATGGGTGCAAAGCTTGGAACACTTCCGCACATGAACATTGATCCATCAAAGCATTAATTAATCGTTCCTTGCGCAAAATATTGCGGATTTTCTGGCCAAATGTTATTTACAATTATGAGCTCTGGCATAGAACTGCTGAAACCCCAATTCGGCAAGAAATTGCGAAACATAAATGGAACTGGATAGGTCATGTTCTTAGAAGATCCAATGGAGATATTGCTAGAATGGCAATCGACTGAAACCGCAAGGCAATAGAAGAGTTGGTAGGTCATCTTATACGTGGAGACGGACGGTGCAACACGAAGCTCGCTTGATGGAAAAATCTTGGTCCGAAATTAAAACGCTGGCCAACGACAGATTTGAACAGAGACGTTTTGTTGTGGCCCTTTGTTCCAACCTGGAACTGTAGGATTTAATATATATGAAGGGCTTATTGTAAAAACTCGATAAGCAAAATTTCATTTAATGGTGGTTTTTGCCTTAAAAATTTTAAAATAATGAGAAAAATATATCTTTTGAAGAACTTTAATACTCAAGATACTAATACGAAGGGTTTAAACAAAACTTCTAGCAAAAATCTTTCAATAGAACATCAGTTGAAAGCAAAAAACAAACAAATAAAATGTTGCTTATCAAGTTTTTGCAATAAGCCTTTCATATATATTAGACCTGTTCTTCTTTGTAACATACATTGATCTGGTAGCCGAAAACTGTGGTAAAATCTTCTCGGGCTCCACTGCACGGACTACAAAAATATCCGCTGTTTGATATGCCCTTACATAGTATGACGCCTTGAATATAGTAGTTTGGTAGGAAGTTCAGTGTAACTTTCTGAAAAGAGAAGACTGGTGCGATATGGATAACCTTCTCAGAAATTACTCTGATACTTTTTATACGGACGGTTCTAGTACCTTAGTTGGTTCTGATCTGGCTGGTATTTGGATGACGAAACCAAATACTCTAATACTATGGGCAAAATGGGAACTGTCTATCAGACTGAAGTGTTTGCTATTTTGGACTTAGCGACTTGGATAACACAGCTCAACATGAAAAATGTTTTTTGGATTCTGGTAAGTGATTTAGGTAGTGTTTGTTGCGCTGATTCCAAATCTGCGATCCAAATATGTCTATCACGACAGGATTTTGAGTTATTCGCGGTTAAAGTGCCGAAAAAGGCCATTTTGGACCCTTTTTGAAATCTTATACACTCAAAAAAATAAAACTGTAAAGTTAGCAAAAAAACCTTGTAAACCTACAAGAAAATTTGCTGATTTTGAACCCACAATTTTTTTGGTAAAGTTAGCAAAAACGTTTTGCTAAAAATTAGTTACCTGAATTTTTTTATTTTAACTTAGTTCATACACATTTGAGGACCCCATTGGGTTCGGACCCGATAGGTCCAGACCCCGATGGGCCTAGACCTAGTTGGGTTCCTTAAAAATCGTCATAGTTTTTGATCCAAAATTTGTGTCCGTTTCGCTCTACCTTGCTTAGTTTTTGAGATACGTGATTTTAGGGGACCACCGGGGTTTTGAGAATTACAAAACTCGATAACTTCAAAAATATTACTCGGAGAGCTTTTGATTATTTTGCGGTCTTGTTCTACGTGTTGAGAGCTACAAAAATGTTTTTGGACTTTTTGTTGTGTCGGCAATATTTACCGAGATATGAGCATTTTAAAATTTTCGGGAATGCTAACTTTTTTGGATCCAAAGTTGGGACCCATTAAGGTCCACACATGTGAAGAGGACCGGTGACACTATGGCGAGCCCGAGAACCAAAAATGGCCTCCATTTTGCTCTATCTGGCTTAGTTTCCGAGATAGCGCCATTTTAAGTTTTCTGAAAATAAAAAAAAATTTACCATTTATTTTTGCTAATATTAGCAAAAAAGCTTGTAAAAATGTTGTCAACTCAATTTCAAATTTAGCAAAAGAAATTAGTTCAAAGTTTGTTTAAAATTGCTAATGTGCTAAATGAAGTTTACAAGAATTTTTTGCTAACATGCTAATCTCAACTAGAAATTTGCTAAAAGTTAGCTAACTACTTAGCATTAGCAAAAAAAAATTAGTAAATCTACTAACGCATTTTTTTGAGTGTAATTTAAGATCCTGACTTTCGATTGACTTGGTATTAAGTTCATTCAAAAGTAGATAATTTTCTCTATAAGACAAGATAAAATGTTCTTGGAATTTAGTTTTCTAAAATGGTAAAAAAATCGTTAACAAAATCCATTCCACTTTTTTAATATTTAGTTTATTTACACAGTGTTTTTTACCAAATTTCCATACAAATACACATGTAAATATTAGATTTAAAGCACTTTTGGCTAATGATTTTTTCACTATTATAAAAAATTAAATTCCAAGAAGATTTGATTTTGTCTTAAAGAAAAAATTACGCGCTTTCGAATAAGCTTGATATCAAGTCATTCGTATGTCAGGATCTTATTTTATAGGCGCTCGAAAATGGGCCTTTTTTGACACTTAAACCGCGATTTTCTCAAAATTGTGACGTGAAAAATTTAAGTGACCGTTTTGGAATCGGGAAACCAAAACCTTTAAACTTTTTTTGGTTTCATTCAAAACGCAGCGACAAACCTCAGATTTGTAGAGCGGTGTAATTGAAAATATATGGAGGAATAGAAGAATCAGTGTCTGTAGTGACAGTCTAGCTGCGCTCAAGGCATTGAACTCTCTAGTCACGATATCTAAAATTTTCCAAGAGTGTAGGGGCAGACTCAATGAGGTCTCATGTGAGAACAGGGTCTATCTCTTGTGCGTTTCGGGTCATAGGAGAATTCGGGTAAATAAGATTCTTTGGCAAACATTGGCTCTGATAAAATTACTTACACTCCGGAGCCACATATTAGTATGGCTTGACATTGATGATGTACTGGATCAACTCTCGAATGAAATCAATTTTCATGGAAAGATGGTCAAATGAGTTGACATGCAAAAGAATACTAAATATTTTATGATAAAACTAGACAAGAAATTGGCAAACTATATACTCAGTCTGAGTAGAAGAAACTGTGTGCTATAATTACGGGACACAACGCCTGTGCTCGTCATATGACGAGATTGGGTGTCTTATCGGACCTTCTGTATGCAGGTTGTCTTGAGGATGAGGATACGACAGAACACTGCGTCATTTGTGGCCCAGCGTTCTTAAGATCTAGGCTGCAGATAATGGGCTCAGATATTGTGTCAATGGACATGGTCCATGGACTTTCCTTGTCGACCATCTAAGGTTTGTAAAAGCAACTGAAAGTTCCTAGCAAACACCTTTTACTTTCCGTAGGGTACGGTACAATGGACTAAAGAAAATGTATTGTTAGCGCACAATGTTACCATCCATTTCTTACCTAATTCCAATGTATGGTAACATTGTAATTTTGTTTAAGTAAAAAATAACTTTCATGATTGCATATGAATATTTTTCCAGACACATTATCTGCATACAAGTGACATGTCAAATAAATTTATTGCAAAAAAGGGTAATATTTTTGTAAAATTTATTATATTATAAAAAAACGAAGAGTAATTTTAGATAAACGTGCTTGAGGTCAATACATATTTTTACTCGTAACATCAAAAATTTCAATAAATTGAAATGAAGAAATATGTAAAAGCAAAAACAAGTGAGAGTTTTATAGTCGGCCGAGACGACTTTTTTTATACCCTTCAAACGTAAATGAGATAAAAACCAAAAATTTGACAGGGGTGTTTTTTAGGAGGCGGGTGAGTTGTCGTGGGGAACTTTGGAGGACACATTCACTTCTGACATAAAAATGTTTCATTTGCTTAATAAAAGTTAAAAAAACCTGTTAAAAAATGGTGTTTTTCGAGGTTGGTTTAGTTCTTCAAAGGAAATTTTATTCCCCCTAGTTCGATTTAAACTATTAACGAACTTAACCCAACCTATGACCATAAGACGTATGCTCTCCAAACTTCAGGGGTCTAGCTCTTTCATTTTAGACTGTATCATGTCTCCCACAGACGGACGGACATCGCCAGAACTGATCTATAATATATATAGTTTATGAAGTCCTGGACCGATATTTCGAGTCCTTACACACGAAATGACAAAGTCAGTATACCTCCATACTGTTATTAAAGGGTATACAAAAATAGCATACAGGTAAAATGACAGACATGTTTTTTTGCTAAAAAGGATATGTTCAATAATAGATTCCCACAAATATGGGAGGATTTTATAATGGAAAAAAAATAAATATTATATTCAAACATATTACAATATTGAAATAATGTCATAATCATAAAAAGATAAAAAGGGTTGGAGTATATTTCTGCTTTTCTATTTGCAAATAAAAAATAATACATATTTTTTTTTCATATAAAACGTGTTCGTTTGTTCATTGATGTTAATAGGAATGAAGGAAAAAAAAACATTCAATATTTTTATGTGACATGACATTGACTTCTCGTTGTTGATTGTTGTATCGATATGTATGTATGAACGAATGTTATTTTTGGGAAAAACTTTTCAATACAATTCAATTTAATGTTAAAATATTCCCGTGTGCTGTTTTTTTTTTTTGTTTTTCTGTTTATGGATGTGTGTAACAATTCAAGCATAAAATTTGAAAGTATGATTGAAATGTAACTTCAATAATATTTATGGGATGTAGTCAACCCATATTATAAATATCACCGGCGGATGTAAGAAATTTTATGTTTTATTTGTAAAATATAAAAATTTATTTACCTTTCGCGTAGTCACTCATATTATCGTAGCACACACACTTTTCTGCCCACAGGACAATTTTAACCATTTTCATTTAGTAATTCAGAAAATCATGTCATAGAAAATGTGTTTAAGTTACTGGAATAGATGGAGTTATGATACAGCTGACGACAAAAAAAAATCTAACACTTTATATTTTTAATCTTTAACTGATACATTTTTTTCAAAATTTCGGAATTGTATTTGGGCGTTTTACACATGAAGCACTACAATTCAACCTTTTTTTATTAAAGCTAAGATGTTGGATTTAAAGCGACTGCCAATCATGCCCTCCATCGTTGTAATACCAAGGGATATTAAGAGATCACCCTACTAGTCTTTTCCGTTAAACCAGTTTGAACCTTCTACGAAACTTTTGAGATGCTTAACTTCTACATCGGACAGATCAGAAAAGCGGCAAAAAAGCTCAGGTAAAAGTAATTTGACTCAGGTAGAAGTAATTTGACTCAGGTAGAAGTAATTTGACTCAGCATGCCTTCCTATAAACCAATCCCGGTTATAACAGCAACCATCATCGAAAACTTCTCCTTTTGGAGCGAGAACAGCACACTAGTACGCCTTTGATTTAGATAAGGCAGGTCTGCAGTGAGAATTCCCCAGATCTTTTTGGGAATCATTACACTCAAAATATTTTGTAGGCAAAAACAAATGAAAAACACACTTAAAACCAGTGAATAAACAATTAAAAACCATCCCATTTGTTTAAACAAACATCAACATTTATTTTTTACTGTTGATAAAATTTTCTAAAATAAACAACATTAAACTTTAAAAAATTACGGTTTTTTCGTTCTTTTTACCAACAAATTCGAAAAAATAACATATGAAAACATTTAAAATTAATCATAGTTCTGTTCTTTTTACCAACAAATTCCAAAAAAATAACCACGAAAACATTAAAAATTAATGTTTTCGTAGGTTATTATTCACAATTTTCTATTGAAATATTTTTTTAAAAATTTTTAATAAAATTTTGGGGAATCGATCCCGCAATCAACTACATTCTGGCCACACACTCTGCCCATCGTGCCAAAGTCACTTGATACAACCATGTTTTTATATTTCTATAAATAATTTTTCGATTTTTTTTCTACAAAAAAATAACCTACTTGTGTAGGTAAATATTAATGATATATCATTAAAATATACCAACAATTAAAAAAAAAATACTTACACAAATCATTAAAAATTTAAAGAATAATCAGTAGTTTTTACTTACAGAACAAAAATAAATGACTTTAAAAATTAAATGTTAATGAAAGTCTTTATTTTTTAGTGTGTTATTTTTGAAACAAATGACAGAAATAGTCATTAATAAAAACTGAACATCAAACAAATGTTTATTCTTTAAAAAACGACTAAACGTTAAACTTTTTAAATAAACTACAAACAGTTAATGACATAATTTTTTGAGTGCAGGTTTGGTAAGGTTTGGCGGGCGTCCGCCATTTTATGAATTCACTTAGAGGCCATAAGCCCCATTGTGATTCCCTTTATTGTAATTTCACTACCCCCCTTCTGATACAAAGGTCTACTTCTTAAAAAACCCAGAATCCCTCAGATATTCTGCTAGACACGTCAATGAGACACCATTTAGGCAATCTAGGTCATCGTAAAATCGATGCCCTAAATGCATAATTTCCTATAAATCAATCCCGGTTATAATAGCAACCGTCATTGTAAACTCCCCCTTTGGGAGCTAGAACAGCACACTAGTACGCTTTTGATTTACATAAGTCAGGTTTGCAGTAAAAATTTCCCAGATCTGTTTGGGAATCATTTGGTTTGGTAAGATTGGATGGACGTCCACCATTTAGCGAATTCACTTGGAGGCTATAAGCCCTTTGTGATTCCCTTAATTGCCATTTCCCTATTCCCCATCTGATACAAACGTCTACTTCTTTAACCAACCCTAATCCATCACACATTCAGCTAGAGACGTCAATAAGACATCATTTAGGCAATACAGGTAATCGAAAATCTTTTCCATAAATGCTTACGGTGGCGCTTCATCAGACCTGGACATTCACACAACAAGTTCTGCACTGGCTTCTCATCTTCCACGTCCTCACAACTTCAGAAATTCCCATACTCGCGGCCATTTGACCGATTATAAAGTGTCAGTGTTTTTTTTTTATTTTTTACGTTGAACCAACACTCATGTTGTTATCAGGAAAATAGGTTGTGAGGAGGAGGAAAGACGGAGTAGTGTTTGCGGATATTTGACCTGAATTTATCTACATTGAAAGAAGCTGGGAAGACCTCCGCTGGAATATTATTTTACATACGGCTATTACGACTGATAAACGAACCTTCTGTGTAATGCGATAAGCGATCAACTGGACAATCGACAACAAATGGATGTGATCTACAAGACAACCGAGTGTTGCGAACAAAAACTCGGGCTCTAGGGATAACTTCACTTATCTCAGCAGAACACTTTCCATGATAATATCGATAGAACAGAGTCACACAACCCACATTCCGACGATGCTCCAGAGAGTCAATAAAGTTGGATACCCTATTGTCATTGATAAGCATCAACGCCCTCCTTTGCACACGGTCCAAAAGCTTCAAAATAGACTTTGAAGCCCCTGCCCATATATGGGAGTTGTACTCCATCTTCGGTCGGATGTAGGTGGTATAAATAGTTAGGAGATCGGATGAGGTGAAGTACTTCTTACACCGGTTTAAAAAACAGAGACACTTGAATGCTTCTTTCGACACTTGAAAAACGAGTTTATTCCAACGGACATCGCACTGAACTTTCATGCCCAGAACATCAAGAGTGTCCGATTCCTGATACCTATACCACCCATTTGTACAGATGAAGCTGATGATTCCTGTGGGGCAACATACAACATTGGGTCTCACGCTCCCTTTTTAAGATTGGCTGCACATTGGCAACCTTCCAACATGAGGGAAAGGCTCCCGCACGGTAAGACGAGATAAAAAAGTTGGCCAATGGAAGTGCCAACGTCGTAGAATACTGTTTCAGCACCAGTGCTGGTATACCATCCGGCCCGGTGATTTATTTACGTTTAGATCCGCAAGAACCCTTTTAACTGCACGTGCTCGGAAAAATATCCTGGGCATAGTATGGGATACCCTCTCGAGTTCGGGCAGTGGTTTATTGCTTTCCGGCAAGAAAGCGTTTCTTGCAAAAAGACCAGCCAACAGTTTAGCTTTGTCAACCGGTTCAGTGAATACTTGGTCGTCTTATAAAAGAGTCGGGATAGAAGAACTAGCATTTTCCCGAGGAGCAGAAAGAACTTTAGCACGAAGTCGCTGTTCGTAAAAAAGCTTTTCACGACTAATTGTAAGTACTTTTACACACTCGATCTCGCCTGCTTGCGTAGTAGATCAGTATTGGCGTTTTTGTTGTAACGCCAATTTCTGAATGCTTGCTCCCTGGATCTGACTGCGTTCCTGCAAGTCTGGTTAAACCAACATTTATCCTTTGGCTTAGCCGAAATGAGCTACGATGGAATGAATGACTTCATTCCAAGCAATATCACGCTTTCAACCATTTTCGCCGCGCCATCGACGTTGCCGTCGAGGAAACAAAAGTTTCCAATTGAAACGCCGGAAAAAGTCGTTGAGCACAGCCCAACGGGCCTTTTCATATATAAAAACTGAACGCCTCGTAGCTGTTGTCGAAACGTTACGAAGGTCGGAGTACGAAAAGGATACGGAAATGATGCAATGATCCGAATTACCCAGAGGTGCAAATGTTTTTACTTCGTATTTGTCAGGATGCGAAGTAAGAAAAAGGTCGAGAGTATTTTGGTGTTCATTCCCAACGTCCGTTAAGCGCGTTGGTTCATTCACTAACTGCGACAGGCTGTTATGCGTGGCGAATAACTCAACGTATTCACCAACCGGATACGATTGGTTTGAATGGAGAATCCATGAAGAGTTGTGAACATTGAAATCACCTGCCACGACAATTTCAC